>JAOTRS010113572.1:0-18804 GCA_028565755.1 Dinotopterus cunningtoni
GCATGTGAATTGGGTTACGCACGTGAACATCGTGTCTTTTGTGTGAATTATTTATGAGACCGATCTGCCTCCATAGTCTTTTTGACAGGTAACGACCTCAAACAGGTGCTACTAATTTAGAATCATGAGCAGAGTGTAGCTGGACTATTTAAAAGCAACATAACAGGTTTTTGAGGGTCAGAAATCTGGCTGATAAGCTCAGACATGCTGAGATCCAGATGGAAACCTGAGTATCTGAGGGCGGAAAGGAGAAAATAAGTTGCATGTCATCTGCATAACAATGGAATGCTGTGGTTCACTGTGTCAAGTGCAGCTGACAGGTCCAGGAGGATGACGACAGATAATGAACCTCCTCTCTCTGTGAATACACTTTTCAACTCTGGAGACTGAGCTGTGAACTCCAAACATCTGCTTAAGTGTTTAGCAAAAACATCTCCATTCCTTCTGGTGTCTTATCAATAGGGATTTCTTTCCAAACCTTTTCAACCCCTCTTCCCTTTGACCCATGTGCTTTACATATACAGGTAGTAGAGTCTACAGCTTTCTGCTCATATGCATTCCCACATACAAATCACTAAGGTCTGCATCTAGAGATACATATGGATGAGTTAGGGATACCTACTGTAACTGGAATGGAGCCTTCTTGTTTGTTGTCACTTCAATAATGTTTTACCAATGTTACCATCAGTTTCAACCATCAGTTTTAGAGAGATGTTTGGGTATGTGTAAATAATATTTATACATTTTATTAGACACAGGATTCCTAAAATCCTTTGGAAATCCTTTCATGGTGGTTGCAGGAAAAAGTCATTGTCACTCATGGATACTCTCATAGATAATTCTAAAATAGATCAAGACCCTCATTTACAGTAAGGCTAACTGTTTTATCTGTTTCATCTTATACCCTTGTCAAATTCATTTTCAAAAACACTAGGAGTTTCAGTCCTGAGAATACACCATATTGGTACAAGTATGTTCTTATTGCTTAAGAGGACTCAGGTTTTCCTACTGAAAAGGCTTCTGCCTGTCAAAATTATGCATCCATGATTATCTGATAATATTTCATTCCTTTATAGGAACAAAATCAAACATTGTTTTTTCCAATGGAATGACTGTATCCTAACTAAAAGATAACATTGTTTAATGGTGCCACACATTGTGAATTACAATACAGTCTGTTTACTTCCAGTGCACTTTTTCCTGTTTGGGAACATTTTTGTCAAGTTTGCGCTTCACATTAAATGTTAATGCTGTCTTGCCTGCTCAGTCTGTAAAAGCAATGTAGTTTGGTCAGGTTCAAACAGGAATACAATTATCCATAACAAGGGAGACATGAATCATTTTCATATACAGGTACAATCTGTACATATTGTAGCGTTTTTACCGCTAGAAGGATCTTGGAGAGACGAGTTGGCTTGATTGCTGCCCAATGCAATGGCTGGGAGAACTTTATTTCACACAGCATATAGCATGAGCAACACATTCACCCGAGACCCACACACTTCAGCCCAAGCATGAACCGGAGCACATTCAACAGGTCACACACATTTAACACACAAACATGGCCGAAGCCACTAACCCAAACAACCTTCCCCAACAGGGTGAACACACAGCAACCCCTCTTTAACCCCTCTTCAAACACTTCGTAATTTGAAGTCCAACTTGTGCTAATAGTTGGTTATTCTCAAAAGGGATTTCATTATTGATTGATTGATTGATTGATTGATAAATTATTTTTGTGACTTCACTCCTTGTATTGTATGCACAAAAAGTTATTTAATCTTTTATGAGCATGCTCAGCATGTTGGTGAATTACAGGTTATCAAAGTTAGGTGGACACCTCAAGCTGTTTAATTATGGTTACTTTCAGTTTATTTTATTTAGTTATGGACACTAGTCATGTTAAATATCCTCCAACCAAGGTGTGGATACAAATATTTATCAACTAATTTGCACAGGGCATTTGGATAATGAAAATGTGTGATTAATAATACATACTGTACCTATTTCCTGCGAACACTCTTAGAAAAATGCATCCTGTAACCCATGCATTTCTATACCAAGGTCACATACAGTACATGCCAGCTATCACATCATATAACACAAAAATGCAACCCATAAGCAAAGTCGCTAAATCTCAGATGGGCACCCTGCTGTCTTGTTGGCCAAAGGCACACCCATATGCCCGAGTTGATCCCCCTTTGTACTAACTGAGGATGCTCCCCGCAGCTGGTGAACTCTGCAATAGGGAAGTAGCATGGGTCCTCTGTCTGCATCATCCAGGCTGGTGGCTACCCTGTCCTCTTCCAGGGAATTGGTGTCAGGAAATGGGGCATGTCCCCTTTGCTTACACTAGTCCCTGATGGTGTTGCAGAGAAACTTGTAGGACCAAGCTGGTTATGGTGCAGCAATACTGTGCCCCAATGGAGGCAACTGCATCCAATACACAACCTCCCCCACCCACTCCAGGATTAATCATGGCCCTAGCCAGGTACTGTCCATCTTAAGGCACCTGATGTTCTTCTGAGTTGTGGCATAGACCCAGACTAAACCCTATGGCATAAAGGTCATAATTTCCCCTTTGTCAGATTTCTGCATTTTAAAATTGCCTCTGGACATACAGTATGCATGTGGAGTGTCCAAAAGGTCTTGGAGCCATCTTGCATTGTCTGGTCCAGCAGGGAAAGCTGGTGCATCTGGTGGTCGCTCAAAAGCTATCACCGCAGGAGTCTTCAGTTCCCTGCCCAATATGAGAAGGGCTGGAATGCACATAGGAGTGCAGAATTGCAGAACGTGAGAGCTAAGGGTAAGTGTGGGTAAATATTTCCACTATGCCATTGCTCTAAAGATAAAAGGATGTTGTGCAGGTCTTGGTGATTCTCAGCCACTCAGAGACAGTGGAGAAAACTATGGAATCTGCCAGGGCTAATTATTACAACAATAACTTAAAGGCAAAACCAGAAGGCAACACAGACATGAGCACTCCCTGCGAAGTAAAGCAATCAGTCACTCCACTGTCAACAAACCTAAGTGATGAATGAGAATGGGGCAAAAGAGCATCCAAACATACCAGTTCACCAGTGCACTTTTGTCAACAGGGCCATGCATAGCTTTGAGAACTGCATCTGCCTATGTTTGGGTCACAACACCCGCCACCTCTTTTCCCTGGTCTTTTGCCCTGCCCAACTTTGTTGAAGGATATCATCTAGCAGCCAGATATATTCAAACTTGTTCCACAGCCCTTGCATCTCTGGGGAAAGAGCTGCTACATCCTGCCATGCTGGTAACTTTATTTACTCATGCACTGCATTAAAGGTCAGGTCCTTCATTTGTAGCCCAATCTGAAGCATCTATTACCTGCATTTCCTTATATTGTCTCAACATCTACCTCGGTCTGCCTCAGCTCCAGGTCATATCCCCTGGCTGCAAACTCTGTGCTATAAGGCTGGTGAGAGAGTGCATCCTTGCTGCTATGCCATTCTCCTTCACAATGAGTAATGGTGAACTTGTAGCACATCTAGTAACACTAGTAAAACATATCCAGCCAATAGGCAAACTGGTCATTGGTTTCTGGAACATCATCACCCGCTGCAGAGAGGCATGGTCAGTGTATATGTTGAAAGGATGTCCGGACAGGTAGTACTTGACATGTACGATGGCAGAGACAACAGCTAGTAGCATGTTCCTGCATGTCACACAATCCCACCCCTCAGAATTGATTATGGTTTTCTCAAGGAGGCCACTACTTCCCTCCCTCTGGCTATACCTATAATAAGACCACACCTACACCACCCCACTTACATCTGTGTCTAAGGGTAATAAATAAGATAAGATAAGATAAAGGGTAATTGGATGTCTGGGGAGTCAGGCTGGATGTATGTATTAGGGCCTGCTGGAGCAGATAAAAGGCCTTTTCATAGTACTCTGTCCAGTTGAATAGCTGATCTTACTGTATTAACTTGTGCAGGGGTGCTGTAATGCATGAAAAACCCTGCTCAAACCTGTTTTGAATGTAATTTCAGCCCCATTTCTCTATCCCTTGCCAACAATTGCATAGTACATTGTCATGCACACTCGGTCCGCGACCAGCACTAGGACCCGGAAGTAATACGGTCGCGAACCAGGAAGCATAAAAGGAGACAAGATGGCGCAGCACATCGCTCAGTCATTGAGTTTGCTCATGTCGCCTTGGAGATTTTTACCTTCTTGGGTTTGCTTTCAGATTGTGTGTGTGTTTATAAGACGCGGGTTAAATTGTGTTTATCCCTTGCTCCCCTTTCAAGAGAGTCCTTGTGGTTATCCTGTCTATTCGTGTTTTTCCGCGTTTGGGTTTACCATCCACGTTACAAAGGGCTAACCGCTAAAGCTACGTCTTCTGGTCCACTCAGGTTAGTTCTTGACAGAATGACTGAGCCCAGAGCGGTGAACCCAGCGGATCACGCGCACCTCTGCGATGTGGTGAACCAGCACGCCGTGCTAATCAATAAGCTAACCGGGGAAATTGCTACACTGCGCCAGAGCGTCCAAGAACGCGGTTCTCCGCAAGGCTGTCACTGGCGCAGCTAGCCGGCCTCCCGTCGCGGCGGCCCGCTAACCAAGATCCCCCTCCCCCCCCTTCTGATGTTTTCCTCTCCTTACCAGATAAATGGGATGGCACAGACGGGAAGTGTAGTGTGTTCCTGACGGCCTTAGATCTAGTGTTTGAGTTCAACTCCACCAAGTACTCCACCGATCGGCTGCGCATTCCTCTCCTCGTGTCGTTGCTATCCGGGCAGGCATCTGAGTGGGCCACGGCAGTTCTCCGCTCAGATTCAGACACTGCCCATTCGTATAATGAGTTCACCCGCCAGCTCAAACTCACCTTCGAACACTCTGCGGGCGAGGTGAAGACCGACACCAAGCTGTACTACCTGCGGCAGGGAGGATCGCTCGTGAGCCGCTACACTGCCGACTTCCGTACCTTCGCTGTACAGACCTCCTGGGGAGACGCCGCGCTCCGGACGTCCTACTACGAGGGACTGGCTTCACGTATTAAGGACGAACTCGCCGGACGAGAGCTGCCCGCCACATTGGAAGGACTGATCCAGCTCGCCCTCCGTATTGATCAGCACCTTCTCTCTCGTCCGAAGCCAGCCCCGAGGACCCTGCCACCTGCACCCACCTTCTCCTACGCCGCACCTCGACCACCTACCACCTTCACCACCGCCGCCACCGGACATGTTGGATCTCCACCTCCTGCCATGGTTGACACCGGAGCCGGGGAACCCATGCAATTAGGACGCACCTCCCTGACTGTGGCTGAACGCGGACGCCGATTTCTGTCTGCCCACTCCGCCCGGGAAACGCGCAGCCCCGGTGAGTAAGACAGGAGACTCACCGGTCCCTCTCCAAATCTCCACCACTACCAGCACCACCATCTCTCACCTTACAGTTCAGGTATTCCTCCAATTTGGCCACAAACGGGTCCAAAGCACTGCGTTCATCGATTCTGGTGCCGCAGGTAACTTCATTGACTCTACTTATGCCAAAGAAATGGGGGGGAAAATCGAGGCGTTATCCCAGCCAGTTAGTATTACATCTGTCGACGGTCGGACCCTTTCATCCAGCCCCATCACTCTCTCCATCGACCACCATCACGAAAAGCTCCAGTTTCACCTCACCCCCATCTCTTCACCTTCCATCATACTCGGCTATCCTTGGCTGCTACAACACGACCCCCTCATCTCAATTGACGCGGAACCGGATCCTCCAGTGGGGGCCGACCTGCACCGAACTTCGCCTGCGGGCCCAGGCTGGGACGTGTTCAAAGGAGTCCAAGGCCCCCGACGTCGACACCAACGCCAACCCCCTTCGCCTATCGGGACCTGGCTGAAGTTTTTTGCAAAAGACGCGCCACCCACCTTCCACCTCATCGCCCATATGACCTGGCGATAGATCTTCAGCCGGGTTCTGTTCCCCCTCCGCGGCCACCTTTACTCTCTATCGGCCACTGAGATGCAGGCTATAGAGAAATACGTCGGCAGCGCCCTTCTTCATGGGACCATTCGGCCCTCCTCCTCACAAGCGGCCGCAGGGTACTTCTTCGTGAAGAAGAAATAGGCGAACTTCGCCTGTGTGTTGACTATAGGGGGCTAAATAAGATCACGATTAAGAACCGACACCCGTTGCCGCTCACCAACTCAGCCCTGGATGCCCTCTCTGGTGCCACCGTATTCACAAAGTTGGACCTCCGGAGCACCTACAACTTGGTGCGTATCAGAGAGGGCGATGAGTGGAAGACGGCATTCATCACCCCCCCACCGGACATTATGAGAGCCTGATCATCCCATTTGAACTCTGCAACGCTCCCTCGGCCTTCCAACAATTTATCAATGACGACCTGAGAGACATGTTAGGCCGATGGGTGTTCATTTACCTCGATGACATCCTTATCGATTCTCACACCACCGAAGAACACATCCAACACATCCGGGCTGTTCTAAAGAGATTGCTCGCTCACCAACTGTACTGCAAGCTGGGAAAATGTGCTTTTCACAAGCACTCCACCACGTTCCTGGGTTTTGTTATCTCGCCCCAGGGTGTGGCCATGGACCCGCAGAAGCTAGAAGTTGTGCGTCATTGGCCCCTACCCAGGACTCTCAAACAGCTTCAACGGTTTCTCGGGTTTGCGAATTTCTATCGTCGCTTTATCCGGGGCTATAGTACAGTTGCAGCACCACTAACCACCTTGACCAGGCCCTCATCTCACCCATTTCAACTCACCCCAGCTGCCATTTCTGCATTTCAAGAACTTTGTCATCGTTTCACCACCGCTCCTATCCTTCTCCATCCAGACGCCAACAAACCGTTCGTTGTGGAGGTGGACGCGTCGGATGTGGCCGCCGGCGCTGTTCTTTCCCAGCGAGGTCCAGACCAGAAACTACATCCTTGTAGTTTCTTCTCCAAGAAATTAAACCCCACTCAGCAGCGATACGGGATAGGGGACCGCGAGCTGTTGGGCATAAAGTGGGCCTTGGAGGAATGGCGTCACTGGCTCCAGGGCGCCAGTGAGCCGTTCATCGTCTGGACGGATCACCAGAACCTCATAACTATCAGAAACTTAAAACAACTTAACCCATGACAGGCACGGTGGGCATTATTTTTCGAACAATACAACTTCCACCTGTCATACCGCCCGGGGTCCAATAAGACCAAGACCGACGACAACATGAAGATGTTCCTCGGGCAGACCCCGTGCCTGTCATTCCCTCCTCCCGGATCATCGCACCCCTCCACTGGGACTTAGAGACGAGGGTTCGCCAGGCACAGGCTGCGAAGGCCGGTTTCCGAAGGAAAAAACACCATCTTAACCATCGTTGACCGGTTCTCCAAGGCCGTGCACCTGGTGGCCCTCACCGGACTCCCATCAGCTAAAAACACCGCTGAGCTGATACTGGAACACGTAGTCCGCCTGCATGGGTTCCCAAAAGACATCGTCTCGGACAGGGGGCCCCAGTTCACTGCCCGGTTCTGGAAGGCCTTCTGCCGTCTGACCAATTCCACCAGTAGTCTGTCCTCCGGTTATCACCCCCAGACTAATGGTCTAACAGCTGGAGCGCTACCTGAGGTGTTTTGTTGCTGATCGAAAGCGCTCCTGGGCCCGCTACCTCACATGGGCAGAACTGTCTCACAATCTTTACGTTTCATCTGCCACCAACCAAAGCCCATTTGAGATGTGCTATGTTTTTCAACCTCCGATGTTCAACCATCAAGAACCGGACGTACCATCGGCCCAACAGTTGGTCCGTAGATGTCGACGGCTATGGAATCAAGCCAACCTCTCCATCCAACACGCCAACACCAGCTAAGTCGCCCAGCATCGCCGTCGACACCCTCCGGGACGTTTGTACAAAGTAGGTGACAAGGTATGGCTATCAACAAAAAACCTGCATCTGCACACCGAATCCCGAAAACTTTCACCCAGGTTTATCGGCCCATACCGCATCACCCTACAGATCAACCCTGTCACCTACCGGCTCCAGCTGCCTGCAGCGCTCCGGATTCACCCAGTATTTCACAAATCACAACTAAAACCCTTTACTACTTCACCCATGCTTCCACCTACCCCCCCTGCTACTCCTCCCTGAATCATTGAGGCAGTCCCGCTTACACCGTGCGGCGGATCCTTGACTCGCACCCTCGGGTCAGAGGCACTCAGTACCTGGTCGACTGGAAAGGCTACGGCCCAGAGGAACGATCTTGGATCCCAGCACGCTTCATCCTCGACCCCGAGCTTATTCGGGACTACCGTCACCGGGTATCCTCCATCCCAGGACCGTCTGGAGCCGGTCCTGGACAGGGGGGTACTGTCATGCACACTCGGTCCGTGACCGGCACTAGGACCCGAAAGTAATTTGGTCGCGAACCAGAAAGCATAAAAGGAGACAAGATGGCGCAGCACATCGTTCAGTCATAGAGTTCGCCCATGTCGCCTCGGAGATTTTCGCCGATTCGTGAGTACTCACCTTCTTGGGTTTGCTTTCAGATTGAGTGTGTGTTTATAGGACACGGGTTAAATTGTGTTTATCCCTTGCTTGCCATTCGAGAGAGTCCTTAAAACAAATCACGTGGTTATCCTGCCTATTCGTGTTTTTCCGCGTTTAGGTTTACCATCCGCGCTACAAAGGGCTAACCGCTAAAGCTACGTCTTCTGGTCCACTCAGGTTAGTTCTTGACACACATACATAACTGAATCGAATGATCTGCCGTGAGGCAAGATGTCATTCAAAATGACCAGGCATTCATTATGTGGGACAGCAGGTAGCAGTCTCTCCATTATATAGTTGCTTTACATAGGTGCATTGCATAGTCCAACACTGAGCAATCTCAACTGCCACAATCCTTTCCATGAGCTGAATGCTGGCAGGTGACAGAGGGACATGTCAGTAACCACTGCTTAGATTCAAAGAAGAGAACCAGAAGAAGTCAGCAACCAGATCCAAGCACTTGGGGATATGTGGGCGTGGGTATGAGTCTATTTTGGTAATTTTAGCTTCCTGTAATCTATGCAGACATGCCACTAACCCCTTCTTCAATATCTATATTTATTATACTGGCCCACAGCAGTTTTGCTGCCATATTAGCCTGGCATCTAGTATATTGATGGAGTGCTGGACCAGCGATGTCTGCCCCAGTTCATCCTAATGATCCTTCCCTAATGATTCATCCTTACCTATATTGACTCTAGCTGACCAGGCTTGAACCCGTGTGCCCCCCATGGAAACACTTCTGCCCAGACCACTGTGACTGTTGACCCTGTATCTATCAGTGTTGAACATGACACCCTTTCTATGCAAACAGGAATGTGTCAAAAGATGAAAGTCTGACTGAATTTACCCCAACCATTGGTGATCTGCATTGTCCCAGATGGCAAGTGTCAGCAGTAAGGGTGATGACTAGGATGTCACCTACTGAAATTCCTCACCATTGCTCATCACTTTGACCAGAGCAGGTAAGGCCCTTAACGGGTATCTGGCTTGACCACATCCCCAGCACAGATGAGCCTGTGTCTGTGGTATTGTTTGCTGATGCCTGGTTTGAGGTAGGGCCAGTTCCCTAATCATCTCTGTCATCTCCTTCATTCATGGTGGCTTCTCTGTAGCAGTCATGCAATCACCCATTGCCTTAACCTCCGTATGTATGGTCAAGCCAGCTATGGACATGCAAGTCAGCTGGAAAGAGTGCTCTGATAAACTGGTCATGGACCAGCTTCATTTACATGGAAGCACTGACCTCAAAAGTTCAGAGGGCTATATTCCAGAATGTACAGTAGGCTCCCATGTCTTACACATGTGCAGCCCCTTATACAATTATGGCATAATTACACAAGGCAATACAGCCCACTGGCTAGCGTATTAAAAGCACACACTATATTGCTATAGAAAGCATACACAATGATTACCAAAAGCTTTTTTATTAACACTGACTGTTATTAACCACATGGGTTGTGCTGTAGAAGCCTGGGGAACCCCAGCACTACTTGCAGTCATGGCAATCAGGTTACCAGAAATTACACTAGTTTGGCATGTTGCCAAACGACTGGGTCCATCTGCTGAGTTATAGGCCCCTGGATTGGGGAAAGGAGATGGTTCAGTGGTATACCCAACCTCTTTACTAATTTTTCTACCAATTTCCTGCTCTAGCACCTATGATAAATCTTTATATTTTTCAATTCTCTCTAAAACTGCACCTTTTCATACTAAGAAACCAAATGATCTAAAAGATGTAAAATCTTTCAACTTTAACTTTGACTGTTACATAGCTCTGACACTAAAAACTCCTTCTATAAATACCACCTACACATCACATCACATCACAGAAATGTTATAACCATATCAACGATTACTCAAGTTTTAGCGAATGTAGTGATTTGTGAAACCTATGAATTGCAGCTGCACTAATGTCAAAGCTGCTGTTATAGAAAATGCATAACCCTTGACCCATCAGAATGCACACTGCAATTTAGCCTGCTCTTGCTCATCCTGCTGTGGTTATCCAGCCTGCAGCTCAGGTTCGTGAAGAGCCAGGCCTATACAATAATATGTAGTTGAAGCACGTGAAAAAAAGAAACCACCTGGCCTTTCAGTTTGGCCTTTATGGCGTCAAATGCGTGCTGTGCTTTGTCAGTTGATTGGAATTTCCTTTGCTCTTTTATGGTTAGGGTGCTAAGCAGGGTTGCCAGAGTGCCCATAGGGGTAGACCCAGGGATCAGGTTGATTGGATAGCCTGCAGCTCGTGCTGTCAGAGTCATCCAGCCACAGGTTCTGTCCACAATCATCCAACCACAAGTGAGTGAATGATTGATTTCAATGCTTGCAAATTACTAGTACAGTATAATAACAATAAAGAACACCTGTTATGCAAACACATACTCATGACTCATACTGTCATTCTCTGAAGTTATTTTACAGCTTATCATTGTTATTACTAGTCATGCTCCACTTGAGTGAAGCATACCATGACAAAATAGACAACTCTCAATGTGTTATGATGAAAACTTCAATGGAATTATATCATGTGAAAAAAAAAACATGTTGTTAATCTGATCATAAAATACATCACAAGCACTGAGTGTCAATTACAAATTGCTCATCTGATTTGTGTGTGAGAGAGCGAGAGCTTGACAATATGTAAACTATGCTACTTGAAAATCTGTTAGTATAAGACATAAGGGCATACATTCATGGTCATTAGAGCTTTATGAGGGTTTACTGAGAAAATAAATGCACCATAGTATCTGACCTCAGGTTACTTTCTTTCTTACCCCGCTAAAGCATGTACTGAAGATTTATGAATGAACAAACGAGTAAACGGTACAATACAATAAGAATTAATTTTAAAAATTTTTAAATTATTAATGCTATTGACCAATTAGCAGGCAGATCCCGTTCATCCATTTTCTGCACCACTTGACATACTGTAGGGCACACAGCAGGATGGGGTACAAACAATTGCATGGCACAAGCATACTCAGAGGCATCCAGCCACAGGTTTTACACTTTGTCATCTAGCCACAGGTTCTGTCCATGATCATCCAACCACAAGTGAGTGAATGATTGATTTCAATGCATGCAAACTACTAGTATAATATTAATAAAGAACACCTGTTATGCAAACACATACTCATGACTCATACTGTTATTCTCTGATGTTATTTTACAGCTTATCATTGTTATTACTAGTCATGCTCCACTTGAGTGAAGAATACCATGACAAAATAGACAACTCCCAATGTGTTATGATGAAAACCTCAATTGAATTATAGATGTGAAGAAAAAACATGTTGTTAATCTGATCATAAAATACATCACAAGCACTGAGTGTCAATTACAAATTGCTCATGTGATTTGAGTGTGTGTGTGAGAGAGAGAGAGAGAGAGAGAGAGAGGGAGCTTGTACACTGTAAACCCGGATTTGATATCTAATTAAACAATCAATTACAATGTACAAAATAATTTTAAGTTTGATTGCATTACTATAATAGGTAAGTATATTGTACTAATTTGTAATACAATATACTTGCATTTGAAAGTAATGTAATATGTAAATAATTTAAGTTTAATCGCTTAAAAATAGTAAGTTTTAGCCGTGGCCACACCTCTTTATCTCCATAGAGACCGAATTTGCAGTTGATGATTGGCTGTTTCTTCAGGCAACACACGAGATGAATGTGCACGCGCTACTTAGGTTATTTCACCCGCCTGATTCGACAACATCCATTTTCCACCTTTTCTTCTTTTCATGTTGTTTTCTTTCACTCGAAAGGCTGATTGTGAGCCGTTGAAATATCAGCTCGAAAAAAAGTTTTATCACCTGTTACTTTGACTGGCGGTAACGGAGCTAGTGTAACGGTCGCTGTGGGCGGACGCTGCCCCACATTAACCTCCCACCAGATGACCGCGCCGAGGCTGCTTCCAGCAGGTGTGTCCGGAGAGTGACAGGTCGGACTGCTGTACATGCTTTAACCAGTGTGATAGGCTATTTTCCACCTCTTCCTCCATTATCATTTTTTTAAGGACTGCTTGATATTCAACTTTTACTTAAATGAATTACAGAATGGTTCATTTTATGCACATGAAAAATATAAATAGGTGGAGGTAAATAGAGGTATTTTTTGTTGGACAAGCCTGCATTATCTAACTGCCTAATTACAGTATATCTTCTCTTTCTTAATCTGCTTTTTTATCCTGTTAGGACTTGTACAGTAAAACACCAGTGTGAGTCCTCTACATTGATCAAGAAAAACCTCAGCTCAACCCATCCAGAGTGGACATCATCTTGGAAGGGAGTGTGGTGATGGATAAACTGGACAACATGCCTCAGGTCTTCTGTGTCCTTTTTGGACTGATGTATGCTCTGTACCTGGACTATGATTAAACCTCTGTTCAAATAATAAACAAAAAAGGTTTATAAGACACATGTTCTTGAATTTCATTCACTGTTAATAGAGCTTTATGAGTGTTTCTTGAGAAAATAAATGCACCATAATATCTGACCTCAGGTTACTATATTTCTTACCCTGCTAAAGCATGTACTGAAGATTAATGAATGAATAAATGAGTAAACGGTACAATACAATAAGAAAATTATTAATGCTATTGACCCATTATCAGGCAGATCCGTCCATCCATTTTCTGAACCACTTAACATAAAGCACACAGAAGGATGGGGTACAAACAATCGCATGGCACAAGCACACATTTACATAAACACTCACACACTTCAGCCTACAAAGCATGGCATTAGACTGTTTAAGGAAGCTGAAGAACAAAAAAAGAGACACAGAGCATGGGGAAAACAGGGCAAAAATATTTTACATTAATTCTTAGTCACAGCAAAGGAATTTCAGAACTTTTTTACTTTTTTACTTTTATTTATGTTTATATTAGGAGATTATTGGGACCCCTCTCAGATGTTTAATTTGCCTGCTTTAGGTATAATGAAGGCACCTAAGGCCCAGAAATATGGCTTTACTTTAATTAAATTAGATACCACGATTAAACCTCATGATAGAAAAAAATAAAAAAAATACCCTTTATTTAATCCAACAGATGATACAAGTGGTAATAACATTAAAAACCCTCCGAAATGCAGGTTTTGTTTTAAAGCAGCATACTGTAATATAAAGCTTGATTGTCATCATCCTTTATTCTCCATCAGATTCTCTAAGCTTGTATAAGC
Source organism: Dinotopterus cunningtoni (assembly GCA_028565755.1). Taxonomy (NCBI): domain Eukaryota; kingdom Metazoa; phylum Chordata; class Actinopteri; order Siluriformes; family Clariidae; genus Dinotopterus; species Dinotopterus cunningtoni. The sequence goes on from JAOTRS010113572.1 coordinate 13,720, forward strand.
ATATTAATCAAAGATTTTTGTCTCCCATGACTAAAATGTCTGGAAATTTCTGCTCAGCTTTCTTAAAATCTTTACAAAAAAGCCTTTGTAAAATGTAAAGGATTATTATTGCAATACCCAATTCCTGTGCTGTAGTTGTAAATCCTTTCCCCTAAATCAGAAAATTTTGTTGAAGGCAATAAACAATCCTTCTCATTTTAATCTGTTTATAATCCAAAATAAATTGTTTTCTTGATTTTAAAATACGTCCTCATTTAGATTTTACATATTGAGATTGTTGCCCTGCAATAGATTGGCACACTTTCCAGGGAATATCCCACCTTGTGCCCTAAGTCTGCTTGGATAGGCTCCAGGCCCCCCACAACCCTGAATACAGGATAAAGCAGTATAGACGATGAGTGAGTGAGAGATATTGTCTCTGTTACTAAAATTAATAAAGATTTTAATTTACTTAATTCTATTTAGGAGACATAATCTAAACATACCAATTTTACTTTTTTATCATCGTTTACCATTATTTATGGTAAATAACTATGACTGAGACAGTCAAATCTGACTTGATCTCATCTTGGATTTGACAATAGAGGTCTTACATACAGCCTTACTTTGTGTCAATCAAATAATGTTATGGAATTCAGTGCTATATATAAATAGAAGCATAGTATGGCTCATTTGTCCACAGAAGGTGGTTGTGATTTACAGAATCAGTGCTAAACATCACAGATGTTGACATGCTGAATGTCACAATTGATGACATTCTTGCATGAAACAGCAAGGAACAGCTAAGCAAACATGGAAGATACCAGGTGAGTTGTCCACAATTTAAAGTGGACAACTCACCTATAATGTATACCTCAACCATCAGATGTATGTAAAATTAGGTTTCCTGTCCCTACTTTTAAGACACAAGTTTCTTTTCATCCACCATGTAAAGTTCCCTCCATCCTTCTTGAAATAATTTAGAACTCTCAATTCAAACACTCTCATGAAAACAATGTTTTAAAATATCACTTAATGTGAGCTTTCCCTTAATACAAACTTTGCCTTTAAATGGTTTCTTATTTGGTATACTTCCAGCACAAAAAAACACAATATATAATCTTTTGCTCAATATAATATCGAAAACCAGAGTAGCATGGTGCTGCATTGTAGTCTGTCACTGGACCATGTCTGCATGTGGAGCAAAGCATTGAGCAAGTGTCAAGCATTTGTGCTGGTTACGTGCCTGATGGCGTCACTTCCTGTAGGTGCAAGTATTTGACCACTTATAACATTTCTTGCAGATGGCACACATGGTGTTACATGTTACCTCTTATCTTAATTAATGTCCACTGGATTTTTTTTTAGACCTGAGCTGTAAATGCAACACCCTTTATATTCAAGCTATTTTTTTTTTTTTTTTTTGTAGCAAGACAAATTGATTAAATTGATTACCTGAATCTTTTATTTCAGTATGCCACTGCTTTGGTAGAAATTGAATAAAAAAAAAAACTTCATTGATGAGCAACAGAAAAAAAAGGAATTAGAGCCACCACCTTTATACACATCTTTTCATTGGCTCCCAATTCAATTTTGCATAGATTTTAAAATACTACTATTGACCTGTAAAACACTAAATGGTCTCATGGCACAGTAACTGGGTGAACTGCTAGAGTTTTATAAACCGTCACAGCTACTAAAGGATGCAAGCTGCTTGTCAGTATCTTCTATTATGAAAACTACAGCATGGGCAGAGCTTTTTCTTATAAATCGCCAAAGTTATAGAATAGCTTTTCTGGGAATCATGTTTAAGTCTAGGCTAAAAGCCTATTAATTACGCCCAGCCTTTTTTTAATAGATCTGCCTTAGGTAAAGGAGCAGATCTGAGAGACACGTGGATGTAGAGTATTAGAACTGGTATGTTTGGATGCTGTCTTCCACACTCATGGAACCACACCCAGGTTTGTTGACAATGGAGTGACTGGTTGCTTAACTTCCCAGAGAGCCCTTATGTCTTGTGTTTCCATGTCTGTGTTGCACTCCACACTAAATATACATTTACCTTATACATTATGTGACTGTGATCATACATAACTGTTCTGTCTATCTTCGTTTCTCTCTATTGAGCTACAAATGGTGCCTTTGAGCAGCCAGTGATCAAGACCTCTTCTGCCCTCCAGAGCTGTCTGACTCATCCTGGTGCCAAATTTCTGGTTAGACGTCTTGTCGCATGAAGGTGTCGTGTGGTCTTCTTGAGATGCATGTGACGACTGGGGACGGTTCCACTTAACCATGAAGATGGCCGTGGACTCGGCTGATGTAGACAGCGGTTCTCTGATGGCTTGTGACTGCAGTCACTCAATAGTTCAGTACTGAAATTCTTACAGACAGTTTTGTACCAGAGGCTACAATAACAAACGTGATATTTACTTAAACACATCTCCTGTTATACTGAACTTCCAGCCTCCTAACACATAGTATGACTGTAGATCAATTTCTGCTATCTGATATTACCCAGATGAATAAAAGGTTCCCTGTTGAGTCTGGTTCCTCTTAAGGTTTCTCCTTATTGTCATCTCAGTTTTTCCTTGCCACCATCGCCCTCAGCTTGCTCATCAGGGACAATCTGATCCTTATCATTTATGCATATTTTCTTAAGCATTTAAAAAAGTTGTTGAAACTCACAATTGAATTGAATTTAATTCTCCTACTTGTGAGGACTTATTACAATTATTACAAATATTACAATTATTTAATTCGCTCTATAAACAGACAAAATTGTATTTAAATTCTATTTTAATGAGATTATTATTTACATTGCATATTCTTATTTGTTATGAAAAACTAAATTATAATTTTTTTTACAGGCTTTAGGCTGGGTTTATGATGTTCTCCAGCTTCTCCTGTGTGAAACATCTCACATTCGTTTGTAGACGTGGATGACATTTTTGCAGTTCGGACAGGTGTGTTCGACGTCCTTGCAGGAGTGCACACAGAAAGGAATCAAGCAGCATGGCCACATTCTACAGAGAGACAGCAAAGGAAGTGTAAAGTTGTGTGTGATTGTGTTTTATGTGTGTGAAAGAGTGTGAGAGAGTGTGATATCTCTTACAACAAGACCAAGAGTCCCCCAAAAATCGCCCAGGTAAGGAGTCCATTGATAGGTCGAGTAACTGTGACAACCTGCTTCTGGCAGTAAATACACTTTGTTGATGCTGGTACGTCTTTCATAGGAGGCTCCATCACTGCAATTACACACACACAGGCACACAAACAGAGCCATACATTTATTTGTAAACAGTATTACAGAATGCACAGTCTTAGGAATAAGGAAGCAGGAGATAGGTAGCAAGTGTGTATACTCAGTCAGAACAGCTGACTGTAGAACAGCTAAAGCTATTGATATGTTTTTGAATTTGCTTTTGCTTATTCACATTTGTCATATTTTGTTGCATATTTATTTTTTTGGGTTTTGCTACTGGAGTTGAATAATTTGTAAAATCTTACCTACAGGACCAGGGGACTCAATGATCAAAGGTGGAGGTGAAGCCTGGACGTATACAGGAGGGGGAGGTTGTTCGATGATCATTGGTGGAGGTGCAGCATGGACTACTATAGGAGGGGGAGGTTGTTCGATGATCATAGGTGGAGGAGGTTGTTCGATGATCATAGGTGGAGGAGGTTGTTCGATGATCATAGTGGGAGGTGGTTGTTCGATGATCATAGGTGGAGGAGGTTGTTCGATGATCATAGTTGGAGGTGGTTGTTCGATGATTATAGGTGTAGGTTCAGGCTGATTGATTATATAAGCCATGGTGTGGAAGCAGATGAGGTTTTTAAATGCACTTCTTCTAATGCAGCTGTGGAAAAATATGGGGGAAGAAGAAAAAAAGAGAAACACTGAAATGACTAAAAATCTAAAGTATTTGATTATTACATTTACAAAAATGATTTTACATCTGACAGGAATATAAACCAACAGGTTGTGAACACAAAAATATTTTTACACAGTGCTTTAAATGCTTTCATTCAGTGAAACCTTGGTTCATGAACACCCCAGAGTATGAACAAATCAGTTCACAACCAAAAAAATTCACCTCAAGTTTGTCCCTGTTAATGAACTCCTTCGCAAAACATGACCAAGAAACCATCATCCCAAGCTGCCACTATCAGCTGAACAAGGGCATGAGTGCGTTGCGCAGCATCAGTTGTATCAGCACATGATAATGCAAAGTGGAGTGATGTCCATGCCTTTGCCGAGAAGTATCATCAAAACAAAACTATGACGAACAGAGTGCTACACCTTTTTAACGATAACATGGTGGCTTTTTTATTTATATATATTTATATTTCATATATATATAAAGAGAGAGAGAGAGAGAAAGAGAGAGAGAGAGAGAGAGAGACAGTCCTCCACAATTTTTGCCACCCCAGGTAAAAATGTGTTCTTTCTTAGGCTTCAAATAAATTATTTTTTTACATTATATAATTTTACCCTGAAAATTTTAGAAATATCTGACTCAAGTGAATTAAAAATCCATGACTTAAAAAAATTATAGTTTTTTTTTTAAATAAAATCCATAATTATTGGCACCCCTAACCATTCCATTAAAATAAATGTAATTTAGGTATTTTTGTATATTTAATGTAGTTTTTAAAGTTGATCAGAGTATCTAGAAACTTTTAATTAATCATTTATGACTTCCTGTTGCCCTGTGGTATAAATATGACATGACCCAGAGGCCTATTTCTCTTATCCACTCTTCAACCTGGGAAAGTCAGGCAATTGCTACAATGCCTAAACTTGCCCATATCTACAGTAATCTACAGGAATCATTAAGAAGTTTAAAATAACTGGAACAGTGACAAAAAAGGCTGGACGAGGACCCAAGTTTATCTTGCCACAACGCCCAGTGAAGAGGATTGTAAGAGAAGTAAAAAAAAAATCTTCAAAGCTCACTGTTAGAAAATTGCATCAAAAAGTGGCATCTTGGGGTCACAAAGTCTCTATAATAACCATCAGACGCTATCTATACTGAACAAAAATATAAACGCAACACTTTTGTTTTTGCTCCCATTTTTAATGAGATGAACTCAAAGATCTGA
>JAOTRS010113627.1:0-18753 GCA_028565755.1 Dinotopterus cunningtoni
TATATGTATGCCCAAATGGGGGTTTGTTATCAGGAAATCAGAAGCTGTGAGTTATTTATTTACAGAATTACAGGGCAGCGCAAAAAGAAAAAAAAGCCACAGTAACTGCTCATGTTAAATCGAAGTGCAATTTGTTCTCAACCAATTAAGCTTCACGATGTGCTAGATTGAAAGCGATCCTGCAGAAATGAGTCTCAAGCTGTTTCATTCACTGTGACAGTCAGAGTTAAGGCTTACGGTTTACATTTTGCTAGACCAAACATTTTCTTATCTTTTTTTTCCTTCATATTTAAACATCAGAACAATCTCAGACATTTAAAATGCAAGAGAGATGCAGTGTTTTCAGAAGCTGGTTGTTATCTTGGACAGATGTCTCATTGTGAAAGGTTTTGCTTTTTAGACTGATAGGATCTTAACATTTATTACCAGAGATTTACTTATCAGAGGATCCTAGCCGCTGCGGGTCGTGTATAGCAATTTATTCCTTATTTAAAACCTCAATCATTTTATTTTTGGACTGTGTGTGTACAGTATTTTACCACAGTGCATGGGGAACTAATGCAAAATGATAATGTTTTTACTTAAACATGCCTCACACACATGAATCTGCTCATAGCACATACACTATATAATACCCTGAATCTGACTTGGACATGGAGAATATCTATCTTATCTGTCCTTTAAATATAACGCTTAGCATCAAAGGCAGACATACAAGTCAAACCGGGACTTTTGATTGTCCAGAATAACAGAACACTGTTGTAAGAGTATAATTTCCCTTTATCCCTCTATATAATCCCATGCAACACTAATGCACTTATCCCAGTGTTTCACACTCTGGCTTCCCAGGAACTCCTTTAATGACCCAAACATGTGGAAATGGTTTGGAGCGAGGTCAGGACAGTATGGGGCGACGCGGCAATAACCTCCAGCCGAGTTCTCGTAACATGCAAGTGGTGTCTGTAAATGATAGAGTGTACAGTTTCCATAGACAGATGCGTCTCTTCTGCAAGTTGGCGATGTGTAAGTCCGCCCATTTTCAAGGATCAGGCGTTCCACTCGCTGCATGTTTAACAGGATTGTCATTCACAGACCTACGGCCTTCTTTAAAATATTTTCAAGTCTCCTGTAAATATCAGTCACTTTTACACCTTCATCACAAGTTCGTACATTGAGCAGTGACCTACTAAAATGTTGAACAAAAAGCCGATAGACACCAAAGATACCAGAGGGCATGGGTGTTCTTAACAGGGATAAGCCTCAATAATTTATTCTTTTGCTGTACCAATTCCTGTCATAAAAAATAAAACAAAAATAAATATTGCAAACTATCTCTCAACCACAACATTCATGATAATAGTGTAGGTTTTAAAAAATTGCTATTTTTTATAGTTATTTGATGGCTTAATAACTGAATGTTTGCATTGTCATTGGAGAGTGATGTTTTTTTTAGTGTTGCGTGTTGCTTTTCTCTGATAGGAAGCCAGGTGATCACTCATCAAGTGTTGTTGATGATAAAAAGTGCAACTGATTAGACAATTAACCTGAGCCTTTGGATGGATGCGATTTTGTGCCGCAGTAGTGTAATCGCCTGAGCTCTGATTACTCTTTGTTTTATGTGAGTATCTACCTAGATAGGATGAGTGTCTTTAAATTGCCTGTAGACGTGAGAGAGTGAGTGTGCAGATGCATTGCCTTCCCAATGACTTGCATGCAGTGCTTTGGAAATAAGCAAATACCGCCTGTCTGTGTTTATAGGACCTTACACATACGCACTTGGTTCTGGATAAATATTAGATTATCCACCTGATTGCACTATTGTACCGTGCATCATCGGTCTTTAGGTATTCTCTTTTGTTAAGTATTTTTCTACTTTCTTTTTGTATTAATCTATTAATTAATCAGAAACAAAGTATTAACCTATGCCATAAGTCAGAAGGTTCTGGTTTCTCTGAATTAAAGGTACAGTACTGTGCAAAAGTCTTGAGCTTCCCCTAATTTCTTCATATTAAATTAAATTAAAGAAACAGAAACAAAGGTTTTACTGTGACAGTTAAAAAACTGGTTACAATTTAAAAATTGGTTGTTTATATAACAACCTCAGCAGCAACCTTATTTCCCCTCTCGTCTGTTCCAACCAGTCAGCATTCAGCAACAGGAGTAGAGATGTAAGAAAAAATAGTTTTTTTGATATATATTTATGAATCGTGATTCTTTCATGTATCACCACACTGACTACAAAATCAGAAGAATTGGTTGGTTTCAGTTTGATTAGCCATAATTGGTGAGCAGTCGATCAGTCTCAGATATAAACAATTCTGTACCGAGCGCAGAAGCTTCAGAGTGGCGCAACAGAAATACATTTTTAACACGCTACATTGTCAAAAATGATATGTGTTAAAAGCATCCGATTGGCCTTTCTCTCCAAACTTTGTGAGTGAATTAGTCTCAAATTCACTCAATACACACGTGTATACCAGTCTCAAAACATCGCAAGCGCAAATTAGTCTTGTGCGGTAGAAGCACTGCATGTCCGGGCCACTCAACCCGCGCGCTCAAGTTTTTTTATGAATAATAATTTCATATAAATCAGTTAAATGTTAATCTCTTGTATTGTAAGTTATTTTGTATTGTTTAAATGAAAACTAAGGATACAACAAATGAGCTGCATTTAATTAATCATTAATCAACTTTTTTTTTAAGGTTTAACATTGTAACAAAATTGGGGAAATTTAATAACAAATCAGGACATTTATAAAATCCTGACACTTACAGAATTGCAATTTTAATTGAATCAGCACAGAGGTATCTTGTTAACATTGTATCCAGATGTGACTGGTGATTCTCTTCCCTAATCACCCGTATACTAATCACCGGTCTGATCATCTGTCATCGTCTGCATCTCACTGGTTCATGCCTTTTTATGCCTGAGTGATTCATAGGTCACAATGTGGCTTTAAAATGAGAGCCAAAAAAGTCATACAGGAAGCCTGAAGAACTATTCCTCAAGACCTCATAAAAAATACAAGAAGGTCTGGCTCTTTGGAAGCAAAATATGAAGAAATATGGAGGGGGAGGGAAGGGATTAAAACTTTTGCACTGTACTGTATATACAGACTGTCGAAAACACATATAGTATATAACCCACGAGGTCTGGAGTGGTTCAGGTTTTCTGCTAATGATCAAAAGATGTAAAGTTTAGTGATCTAAAATATTCAGGATGTCTTTATGACAAGGAACAGACAACAATCATGTGTAGTTTATGTCGCACAGTCATAACGTGCCCTGGTGAGTGCTTTCACACTAAATTAATCACATTATAAAATATTCATGAATTAAATAGCAGCAACCAGGTCAATCAGTAACAGAAGATTTTTCATATTTTTATTAATACGCCTAGAGTGGACCTTTCACTTAATTAAGCATCGTAAGCCCTTGCATGCGTAATCATAAATAAATAAATAAATAGATAAATAAATAAATATGTATGGCAGTTCTTTCTCTGATTAAGAGAGAAAGTGAGACAGAGAGAGCAACATTATAAATAAACGTTGGTAAAATGAATAAGGTGTCATCATGAGGGAGCACAGGTCTGTTGTGACTTCAATCCTACGACTGCCGGGTCTTCAAGCAAAACCCTTAAACCCCACATCCGCTCAAGGTTTAAATTTTTCCTCTGTGTGAGCTCTAATTTCACGCTTCAAACTTGTTAGTGTGTAGCAGATCTCATGCATTAAACGAAGTGTGTGTTACTTCCCTAAACCAGTGGTGGTGTTCATCAGAACTTTGAATATGGCTCCACTAGCAGAGTGGGGAAACACAAATAGCATTTACTGATTGATTAATTAATTAATTGATTGATTGATTGATTGATTGGTTCCACAGGAGGGAATTACTCTGGGAATCGAGTCACACCCTCAGGTGCTAAAACGTCTACGTACAGGAGCTCTTGCACGTCTCACACACATGAGGCTCACAAATAGATAGACATTGCTCTCTGTCTCTCAGGAATTCTTTACAAACCTCACAAAAATGCATTTGCTTCATGTGTAGCATTTTAATATATTTCCAGGTAATAATAATAAATCTATTAAACAGTCTCATGCCTGCAAGAGTTAGAACTAATAAGGGAAAATATGAAAATGAAAATAACTTTGTACTTTTCATGGTGCTTCTTTTCTGTTCTTTTTTTTTAAACCTTAAATAATACCCCTAACATTTTATCACAGCTATCACAATAATGTGCTTCATTTTTTTTCACGCTGGTGTGATAAACAGACTTTCCCTCTTGTTGCCAGGCAATATTCTTCTTGTGGATATTTCTCTATAATAAGAAGCCTTAGAATATATGTGCCCTATTATTGCTTTCTTGTTAACGAAACACAAATAATGCCCCCCCTCAAAGAAAAAAAAAAAAAAAAAGCCGGGGGGGATTAAATAAGTTGTAGCACAGGGTGGGTGATGGTTTAAAGCACAATTATGCATAATGAACTACACTAACTGTGCTGGTACGTCATAAATATTGTGACAAATCCTACTCTGTATGCTTTCCTCCTTCGTTCCTTCAGCATTCCACCTTTATCAGGACCGTGGTTATGAGAAAAATCAGTTATGTAACATCATAGTTATAATATTCTAGCTGTGAGGTGTGTAACCTGCCGTACGTGTCACTCGGTGCAGCTTTTAATGCAGATCATTATAACTCCACATCCCCAGACTTTCCAGATGTGAGTATGTTGGGAGCTGAGCTTAATTTTAAGTGCAGGATGACCGTGTGTCCTTGAGCCTGAATCGCTTTTTCCGGGAACGTGTGCACTTTAAGTGATCACTAACTAGGAAAACATTTTTAATTATACAATCGTACAATGAGGCATGACAGCCTTCATACCACACTGCCAGTCAAAACATTTTACTTACTAAACTTAACTTCAAGAAGTATTTTCAGGATGATTTCATATGTAGATCTAATCAGGTTGGTCTAATAAGGCTTTTGGAGGACATAAATTTTATTTTTGGTTCAGCTGTTATAAATACTGTAAGACCTTAAATAAGGGATTTGGTTGATGAACCTTAACTTCAAAGATTTAGAGAGTTGGAACACTCTTGATTTTTGTCCCTCATTTATTTGCTAATAAACTCTAACATTTGACTGCCGGTGTACACTGTATTGCTGAAAGTGTTCGTTTGCCCGCCTTCACATGCATATAAACTTGTGTAACATTCAATTCTTAATCCATAAGGTTTAAGATAATGTTGGTCCTGCCCCCTTTGCCAGTATAACAGCTTCAGCTCTTCTGGAAAGGCTTTCTACAAGGTTTAGGAGTGTGTTAATAGGAACTTTTGACTGTTCTTCCAGAAGCGCATTTGTGAGATCAGACACTGATGTTGACAAGAAGGCCTGTCTCACAGTCTCCGCTCTAATTTATCCCAAAGGTGTTTTATCAGATTGAAGTCAAGTTCTTCCACACCAAACTCACTCATCCATGTCTTTATGGATGTTGCTTTGTGCTTTGGTGCGCAGACATGTTGGAACTGGTGTAGGATTGTTGTTCAGAAGTTGGACTCAGCCACCTGCTGTAACTTCCTGTTGAAGGAACTCTTAATGCTTCAGCATATCAAGGCATTTGGACAATTTCATGCTCCCAACTTTGTGGGAACAGTTTGGGGACGGCCCCTTCCTGTTTCAACACAACTGCGTACCAGTGCACAAAACAAAGTCCATAAAGATATGGATGAGCCAGTTTCATGTGGAAGAACTTGACTGGCCTGTACAGTATCATCATATTAAACTCTGTGGATTAAGAATTGGATGTTACTCAAGTTCATGTGCATGTGAAGGCAGGCAAGTAAATACTTTCGGCAATGTAGTGTACTTAATAATTATCTCTCGCCCTAAGGAAAGTGTAAAAAGTGTCAGCCACTGCAAGGTATGACATATTAACATATACTGTAATAGCTGATATACTTTATCTTTTTAAAAAGATTCCCCTACATATAGTGTGTAATTACATGGAATCTATAGGTCATCTGTCTTATCAGCATGTTCTGTTCAAGGCTTCTGTCTCCTCAGTCACTGTGTGAATGTGTTACATCGGTTTATTTGTAACTGTGTGAACAAAAATGAACCTGTTTGGTCCCTTAAAAGCATCCTCCCTACGAGGATGAAGATTCACTTCTGATGAAGAAATGAAATCAGCGGTGCATTCGTGGCTCGCAGCTCAGCCTAAAACATTTTTTAATGAGGGAATATGAAAGCTTGTTGACAGATGGACAAGGTGTATTGAAAGGCAAGGACACTGTGTAAAAATGAATTTAAATAAATTCTACATCAAGAGTGCGGATACTTTTTACTCACCCTCGTAACATTGCAGGTTCATAGAGGTCAGTTTATGACCTAAGAATGTTCAGCATAGTTTAATTTAATAGAAGCAGAAAATTAGGTTTGTTGGTGTTTCTGATCTAGAATTTTAAAAAGACGGGTCTCAGTAATCGACAAAGCTGAAGCCAACACACTTTCCCTAATTAACCTGATTAATCCAAGAGATTCACATGCCTGTGTTTAAAGGCCAGCTGTGTTCATTCATTGAGAAGTCTGATTATCTATCCATTTGTCCATCCTGGATAGTTCTGAGAAAGACAGCGGCAGTTTGTGATCGCATACGTTTTTATGCAGGTATTATACCGTATACTACGTATATCTACAGTATAAGGAGTACAACAGAATCACTAAGCTGTATTCATTGAGAAGGATAAAGGCCTCTCTGGGGCGGCGAGTTTCAGTTTTACAAGATTAAGTTTCTGTCTCTGTTTGTATCAGATAAGGGGGGGACAAGATGATGTTTTAAATGAGTGTTACAATTTGTGCTTGTAACTGTTACCAATTTAGTAAACCACAGGTCATGATTTGATTTCGTTTAGGATGCCAACTCCATGATTTAATTCAATCCAGTTCTTTTTGGAAGGAAAAAAAGTGAAAGCTGAAAAAACACGTTTCAGTTTTATTTCTAAATCATAAACAATGCAACACATTGTGCATTTTTGTCATGAAACAAAATCGCTACATATAGTATATGTAATATTGAATTGTACTACAGACTACTTTGTATTGACAAAAATTAGGGTGCAGCAGATCACAAGACTCAGATTAACGCAGATTAGATAATTTTTTGGATCAGCAAAAGGCAACAAATGTACCTTTGTTCTCCTTTTATACTTCAGAACTTAGAGAGCAGTAAAAGCAAGAAACTTTTATCCATGGTCCTAAAAGAAGCAACAGTCAGGATATCAAAATTTTTTTAATAAAACCTTAAAATAAAATCAGTCAATAGACTGAAATTAGAGCTGCTCTATTTTTTTTCTTTCTGTTTTTTGTAAAAAAAATTTTTACAGTATGATGATGTAGATACTGACTGTTTTTTCATTCACTGCTGCTCAAAGCAAGAAGAATGAACCAATATTTTTCTTATGAACAGCAGTGAATAAAAAAGCCTGTGTCAACATCATAATCAAAAGTAAAAAGAATTAAATCAACTTGGCACAGTGTCAGATGTGCCACAAAATCATTTTTTTATCATCTTTGGCTGGAAAAATCTTTCTGGGATAGAAATAATAAAAAAAAAAAATAGGCTTATTTTATTAAAAGAATAGTGTTAGTAAAGATGATATATTTTATGGAGTGGGTGAGGTTTCAGCATTGCCTAGAAAGGATTTTGTTAGTATGATTTGGCAACCCTGGTTTAGCACATGAGAGTTTGTGAGCCAGGTGAATACAATTTAAGTGTTTTTTTAATCATGTTTAATCATCAAACATTGCAATTAATCTTTGGGGAGGGGTCTGTGTGGATCATAGTTAATCTTTGTTTTGTTGAACCAAAAAAACATAGTAAAAATAAATGAATAAAATATTAATATATCTTTAAATCCCCCAAAAATATGATCAAATAAATTAGAGCCTTCAATACAGGAAAAACATCGACTGAAATATAACGAGCCTTATAGGAGCACCTGATTGTTATTTGAATCAGATAAAATGCTGGACTTTCGCTCCTTTATCACAAGTAGTCGTGTTTATAATCTCTAATGTGTGACATCGTTGTGGTCTGGAGCTGTTGTTTATTATTTCACAAGTACACTTAATTCCTGGTCTGTGTTTAAATAGAGCGGTCATGTGACCTGTGTACTTACTATACATTTGAACTCTATGTGCTGCACAGATTGAGACTTCTGCTGTACACACACTGCGCTCTCACATTGGATGTATAATGAATAGATTTCACCACAATTTGAAACGCGATATCCACGTCACGTTTGTGTATCGCGTGTGTCTCTGGAGCAGTGCTTTTTTTGTTTTTTAAAAGCACGAGATTTTATGTCTGCCTGAAAATCCTGCTTACTTTCGCCCACTTCCTCCTAAATGAAACACAGAGGTGTTGTTCACTAGACTAATTATTACTCACACTTTTCTACTCGTGATGCTGTGCCCAGGTGGAAACGCTCCCTATCGCAAAAAAGGGCTGACTTTAATATCTGATGAAAGATATTTTCGCTATGGGAATGTCCTTATTTTCAATTAATTTTAATAGTTAGAGGTTTATTATGGTTAGTCATTTTATTCTAAATTAAACTAGGAAATCATTTTCTTTTGTTGCTCCCTCGAGCAGGACGCTTATCGTAAACTTCTTAGGGTTAAACATAGTGCATGCTGGATTCTGGATCACTTTCAATGGCTTACAGAAGGAACATGTCTCTCTATAATGTCCTAATTTGCAGAGTTAGCGGAGAGAGGAATTTGTCATATTTACGTCAAAGTTTTGGACTGAATCTTGGCATGATTATATACAGTAAGTCTCCAATTTAAAAACATTCAAGTTACAAATTTTCGCAGAATCAAACGGACCACGCAGGGGTGGGGGGGCGGCGGGCGTGGGGGGGGGGGGGTAGTTGGGGGTAATGAGTCTGTCTCACCAGTTTCAATGAATCAGTCTGGAAACACGATGATAGAAAATGTCTGTCCTGTAAATCTGCCCCGATGGAGAATAAACCTAATTTTGGTAAATCCTCAACAAGACAGAGTTCACAGTCCAATACAGAGGAAAACAGCTCTGAGACAAAATGCCGTCCATTCAAGCTTGCTCTAAACACGTTGTCCTCCCCCTGACATCTACTCAGGCTGTCTTTAAAAGAGGTTAGATAATCCTGTTGCGGCACCGGGATTCCCCTTGCAATTTGGAGGCACAGTCTTGCGAGGGTATAATGCGGAACCAAAACACCACACCTGTGTGTTTTTTTTTTTTTTTTTGCGTCAAAGGTGTATAAGACTCACTTAGTCTGACTTACGAACGAATCCAACTTACGAACATGCTCATGAAACGAAACTTGTTCGTAAGTCGGGGACTTACTGTGTATTTATATATACCTCAGGTGTTAAATATAAAAATAAATAGGGCGTGCTCTCACCTCACCTGTCTGTCAGAATGGCACTAACCATGTACATGACTGTGTGTCCCACCTTCCCATGTGTTCAGTGTAACTTCAGTCGATATCTTTTTCCTTGTGAATTGTTTCCCAAATATTCTGATTTCGCAGCCCAACATATACTTTGCATCAAGGTGGTCTTTTATAAGCTTGCACTCCAGAGATACCATCTCTCTCTCTCTCTTTCTCTCTCTCTCTCTCCCCCCCCACTCTTCAGTAATTCCCCTGTCTGGCCTCCTCTGTTGACATTTTTCTGTGAAGTGCTAAAGGCATTAACACAAAGGCCAGTCAAACAGCTGCATGGTGTAGTCTCGAACGTCTGCGTTAACAAACCATCCTATACATGGACTTCACATCAACGCACCACAGTATGATTTACTTTACGAAGTCATCGAAGGCTGCTTTGTTTTTCCGAGTAAAAAAAAAAAAACAACAAGTAAACTGCAATGGACTGTCAGTATAGAGTGTGTGAGAAGCTGAATGCAGTAGTAGATAGTAGTGGTTAGTGATCCTGAGTGACGGTTGAAGCCACTGTAGGGCGACGGGATCAGTCCAAGCACAGGTCCGAGGGTTAACGTGTACACTAACACACTATATTAAATTAAGACATAAAATACTTGATTGCGTGATGAGCTTCTGTGATTTTGGCAGTTTTTATAATTACTGCAGAATGACATATGGATGACATATGTTCTTCCCTACGGTAAGAAAATTGTGCAATTAAAAACACATCGCAGGCTTTTGAGAGACTTGATGAGTCTTGCGTATGCTCTCTCTCTCTCTCTCTCTCTCCCAAGTCCGTCAAACTGCCGAAGCCAAACGAGGCTGTGTCTCTGCAGCAGCTAAATGAAGCCTTAAAGATGAAGCAGTGGACAGAGGCAGTGTTTCTCACTCATTCTTCCTCCTCATCCTCCTCCTCCTGCTTCAGGAATATCAGTTATCATCCACGTCTTGGGCTTTGGCAGCAAAAAAAAAAAAAGTATAAATATTTTGCTGCATGATTCACATAATTATGAAAGAGATTAATAATTATAGCAGTAGAAATAATCAGCAATGTTCTAGTTATAATTCTCATTAAATGCAAAACTATTACAGAGTAATAAATGCTGTGATTATAATCACTGATTCAGAAAGTCAGATCATAATGTTTAAAGATAACGATCTGGTTCCCGATTGAAACCAAACACAACTTAACACTGTGACATCATTGTACGAGTTATTGTTTGGCACATTTTGTTTTCTGAGAGAGTGTGAGGGTTATCCGTGTCTCTCACCCATTGACACACACTTGGATCTTAATATGTAGATGAAAAAAAAAACGAGAGAGAGAGAGAGAGAGATCGATCAAGTCATGACACATGACTTAATGTTGAGGATTCACCCATAAGGCACTGCATCCTTTTCAGACCATTAAGTAAACAGAAATATCTACAATAGTCCAAGTCTTAGACCTATATTACAGTTATGGTCATTTTATTACCCTTGCGCCTAATAGTGTAACGCCATGTGGTGCATTCTCAAGCAGATTTACAGAGAACTGCAGCTCCTGTTGCTAGGCAACGCCTCCATGCAGGTGACTGGACGAAACGCTCTGCACCTGGCCGCGCCTCTATAAACCTCCCAAATGGCTCGCTCTGCGTGCGGAGATGGTTCTGTGCCAGGTATGAGAGAGGCTTCACGCTGCTCTGGTTTAAAAAAGAGAGAGACGTAAAAAAAGGGGGAAAAAAGTTTATTTCAGTCCAATTTAAATTTATTTGCATAGCACTGTTAACAACAGGTATTGACACAAAGCAGCTTTTATGGAAATAAAAATTCTGCATTACATATTAAAATAAATGATGTACAGTAGATTACACTAAATAAATGTGAACTAATGTTTTCTTTAGGCACTTTGCAGGATGCAAAGTGCCTAAAGAATTTTTTTTTAAATTCGGTTGTTTACTTAAAAACCTCAGCAGCGACCTCATTTCCCCTTTCGTCTGTTCGAACCACTCAGCATTCAGCAACAGCAGTATACAAATCACCAGTATACAGTATGTCATGTCATCTGCACCTGTTTCTCACTGCTTAATGATTTAAGTAAGATGTTTTTTTAACACTTGAATGATTCATAGGACACTATTTGGCTTAACAAACAAACAAACACAAAAAAAGAAACTGCTGAGGTACTGGGACTGAAAATGAGAGATAAAAAAATTCCATCAGGAAGCCTGGAGAACTATTCCTCAGGACTATGTTAATAAATAAAAAAAGAAAGTCTGGCTCTTTTGAGGAAAAATATAAAGAAATAATATAAAGAATATATGGAAATAAGGGGGGAGTCAAGACTTTCGCACAGTACTGAATATTTTCTGTAAATACTGAAAATTTACTCTTTTTTTTTTTAGCTTTAACAGCTGAGCCTTAACGAGCAAGCCTGAGGTGAGAGTAGCAAGGAAAATGCCATGAGGAAAAAAAAAAAAACCTTGAGGGGAACCTGAGTCAAAAGGAAACCCAAACTCACTCGGGTGTGAAAAGTGAAAAGTGATTTCCTGTTGAGCTCTGTTCCTGCTGCAGGACGATACCCGGGAGCGAACCTTAGTAAAGCATGTTCACCCTTATTTACCAAAAAGAGGGCCAATAATTTTGAAGCCGTCCGCATGTGATTCACACTGGCATGTTAGAAACCGTATCGAAGCTCTGCTGTTCCTGGTTCAGGCAGCAACATTGCATTAAGGTTTGGTGCTCATCCAAAAATGGCATACGTCCTGAATACCAATCCTTCTCCACCGCTTCATTCATATACATATATATCCGGTTTTGAAGTGACTCAGCGCTTAATTTGCAGGGCTGAAGTGTTCTGTGCAGGAACAGTGTTTGTGAGCTGTCTTGTGCGATAATTAATCAGTGCCTCCGTGCCCGCAGGCCGGTCCTCAGAGAACAGAGCCGCAGAATGAATGATGGCGTCTGATTCTTCTGACTGCAGAATATTAAGTGCCCCGGTGAGCGATGAGCTTGTAAATGCGAGGCTGTATGGCAGAGAAACAAAAAAAATAAAATAAAAAATGCTGTGTGTGTTATTGAAGACAGAAATGAAGCGTCCACTGCCCGGAGTCATCCTACAGCGCTGGTGTATTTCTCGTGCAAGGCCAAAGAGAGCTTTAACAACGAACGTTTTTACACCGCGTGTAACTTTTTCCCAGTCACAAAACAGCAGGAGTGTACGCGAAAAAAAACATAAGGGTCGGATGATGGTACACACATATCACCTTGATTTACATAAACAAATCCTGGCAAATGATCAAAGTGAAAACAGAAAAAAAAGTGTTTATCAGGTAAACATCAGCAAATGTCTTGCTCTCTGAGGCGACGTGTCGGGCGACACAAGGCACAAGAAAAATGGTTTAATCATAAGATGTAGTGATGAGAGGAAGCACTGGACGGAGGGCGTTTGGAGGAATTAATGTAATACGATGTAATCTGGTCATTACACCATATTCGATCATTTTGATTCACACGTATTTCCTCACACATTTCACAATCAATCATTTTGACTCTGTGAAGCTGCTTTGCGACACCGAGCATTGTTAAAAGCGCTATACAAATAAAATTTACTTGAATTTGATGTATAACATTTTTGTAGTAGTGTATTCATTGATTGTGTGAAAACAATTGCTGTGATGGCCATGTACCGGGCCACACATAATAACTTCTATAGACAACTTTTTTAACTGATTAATAAAAATAAGCACTTCGTTATATTCGTTTAGGATGCAGTGGAACCTTGGATTGCGAGTCACTCGGTCTGTGAGTGTTTTTCCAAGACGAGCAAAAAAATCAAAATAAATTTTAACTTGTTAAACGAGCGAGGTCTTGAAATACAAGTACCGTAGTACTTCTGCCGAGCGTCACATGATCACAATTAATCTAACAGTTCTTCTCTCTCGCGCGCGCACTGTGGGATTGTAGGTAATTCTCACCCATATAGTCAACATTCATGCTTGCGTGTACTGTAAACAGTACACAGTGTGACCACGTGTGTGTGCGCACATTAAGCAATTTTTTATAGTGCCTGTTCTTTAGTACCTGTACTGCAACAACGGCCTCCGTGAAGAGGAGACAAAAGCAAGTGTCACTTGTGAAAGATTCCATTTTGCAGACAGAGACGATTTCGTTAGTGTTTGTGTGTGTGTCTGTGTGTGTGTGTATGAAAGTTGTCCTACACAGTAGCGCCCCCCCGCCCCCCTTCTTCTTCTTCTCTGGTCTCACCCCAGCCATAATTCTTTTTTAAAGTGCAGGATAATTTGTTTTATTTTTACTTTATATTTTGCATTAATTATTTTATTATGAATATTTTAGGTTGTGGAACGAATCATCTGAGTTTTCATTATTTCTTATTATAGTGGAAATTCACTTTAATAAACGAGTGCTTTGGATTACAAGCACGCTTCCAGAACGAAATGCTCGCAATCCAAGGTTAAACTGTATTATCTTTATTTGTCATTTTCTGACTCAATGCACAGGCTTGGTTATTTAGCTTAAGGCTAAAATGTTAAAACCAGTTAAATTTTGTTGAAAGATTAAAAGACAACTGAAACTGAACCAACAACTTCTGGTTAAAATATACATTTAAAAAATAGGATTTAAACAATAAAATGTACCTGCTGTGTTATGTTGTGCTCAAGCCAGACAAGTAACAAAGGCGTTCAAACAGGAAGTTGAATGGTTTATTTGACTTTTGAAGGAAGTTGGAATGTAATGTACAAACTATGCTTATTTGGAGGGAACATTGGAAAATGTGATTTTTGTCTAGTACAATGTTGTTTACATTAACTAAAGTCATCCATTGCTCTAATTTTAGTTGAATGTGTTTTGTTTAATTCCAGGATTTTTGTGGTTTATGTCTGTGTGCATTTGTAAATTTGTTACTTACTTTTTCTGCTGAAGTGGTGCTTTATAATCAGCGTGTGTCTTGTCCAGAGAGGCATTTTTCTTGTTTTTTTCTTTCTGGTGATACTTCTTGTCTGGTAAATTGTCCTCTGTGAATTCGAGATGCTAGAACAATGTTATATTGGACTTTTTCTACTTCAGTTGTGTCCAAATGGAGCGGACTATATTTTGTTAAATATTTAGATTTTTTTTGGTCTGAAGTCACCCCTCTTCCTTGTGTGAGCAAGACTGTCACAATTCCACTCTGTTTGTGGTTATTGACCTATTTTTCGTTGTTGTCGTTGTTGTTGGTGTGATTTTGCTAAATAAACAGGGCAGATCCATCACACTTGCTGATAATTACAGTAATAGTAATTCAATTAGCAGCAATACACAAGTATAGTACAATCACTGTCTATACAGCATACACACCAGTACATTCATGAATAAAATACTACACTGCCGTCTCCTGCTATTTCCTCATCCACTGGTTGAATTTTCTTTAAAGGCAAACACACACACACACACACACAGGGTGATGGATTGAAATTTATAATCTTAACCTGATATGTTTTACTTTATGCCAACTGGCACAGAGACTTCTGTTAGGCCAAATTGTTTTTATTTTTTAAATAATTTTTTTCTCCTCTCTCTCTTCTTTTTTTTTTTTTTTTACATTTTAATGATAATCTTATCTAAATATGACTGCTGGCAGGCTGAGAGTGTTAGAGTGCTTCATAGATACACTACACTTTTTTAGTATGACGGTTATATTGTACATTGTCGTACATGTCTTGTGTATCTTTTGTTTTAAAGATCAAAACGAACAAAAAAGAAATGCTCTATCATGCTTACAGTGCGTATTACCGTACAATTTCCATGCACAGAGTCTGTCTAAGAATGTGTTTCTCAAGAATTAAACTTCGAAACCACCAAAGAAAGCATCTTGGACCTTGTCTTTGCCAGTGAGAATTATGTAAACACGCATGAGATAAAGAATACATTTGTTTTGTAGGCTTGGAATGAGACCGAGCACTGCAAGTTTGGGAAAAATAACGTGGACACAAGGTTGTGAAATAGCCCAAAAAAAGTGCTTTTTTAAAAAAATTTTTTACAAACAGCGTTTTTTATGGTCCTGCAGCATTAACAGCTAATTACAGTGCTACAGTCGTATCAAAGTTTGGCGTTTAGTAATATGAAAAAATTGTGGAAATAATTACGTTGCTCAGCATGCAGCTTCTGTGATCCACGGTCCGATTGAAGCGAAGCTCAGATCAACTTTTCTAAGAGGAACAAGAAATGTTTTTCTGGCCCAGGCATCAAAAACAGTAATTACAGTTGATAAGGCATACCAAACTGAAGAATAAAAAAAAACACCAGGTTAAAATGATCGAAATGTGTGAACATTTATCAGAATGCTGTGAAATCTGAAATGTTCACAAAGCAACTACTCCAAGAGAGTATAATCGACCCTGCTCTCTGTGTGGTGGAAGGCCTAGCCCTCATCTGTCGACAGGAGACATAAGAGTGCTTTCACATTACATTGTCAAGCACAGATTCAAGTAGACTTGACCCTAAAGTTTGATACATTTGCATAATGCGAACATGGTACGAACAAACCGCAGATCTATGAATGTTCGTAGATGTGAACAAATCGCAGAAGTAGCTCATGTGTATTGTATGAAAATTAGACACTGCAGTGTGCCAGATACCAATATTTACAATTATATGTTATATTTTTAGTGTGTAAGTGAATGTATAAAATGTCCGGTATATTGTTTCTGTGTGTGGAGGTGCAGGAGAAATGACTTGGCCTCACCAGTTTCAATGAATCATTCCAGGAGCACGATGATAGAAAACGTCTGTCCTGTAAAAATGTCCTGTTGGTGAACAATCCAAATTTCGGAAAATCCTCAACGAGACAGAGTTCACAGTCCGAAACAGCTCTGTGACAAAATTCAAAGTTCAAGCACGCAGTAGACACTATGTAGCGTTGTCTTCCCGGGGCTGCCTTTAACCAAGGTCAGCTGAACCGGCTGCTGTGTTTTTAATGCTTCACATTTTATATTTGTGTCAAAGGTGTATATGACTTGCAGTGAGACGCTGTGTTAGGCACCGCAAGTGATCGTCCGACATTCCCCCGAGGTTCCGCAGGATCCGCAAACATCTGTGAGACCCGGGAGAAAACTTAAACATGAGAGAAACATAGTAGGATTGGAAACGTAATCAAGACCGCCAAAAAACTCATGCTGATTCACGATAAACTGTACGAAACCGCGTTACCAGACTCCACGTAGGTTAGATAGGGGTGTTAGACTCTAGACTTTGTCGGATTTACGAACAAGTCCAACTTCTGAACGTGCTCCCAGAGTAACACTCAGTCGTCAGTCAACTTACTGTACTGATGTAATACCTGGTCGGGGGGGCAATTGCACCCGGGCACGATACAAAAAGATAGATAGATAAATAGATAGAAAAAGTCAATTATTTGTCCCTTACAGCACACACAAGTTGCGAAATAATCTTTTTTTAAATCCCAGTTAGGAAGCTGGGGTCCGAGCGCAGGGTCAGTCAGGATACAGTGCTCCTGGATCTCTAGGGCTTAACAGCGGCAACTCCGATCGGTAACCCAAAGCTTTAACCATTTGAGCCACCACCGCCCCTGAACCAGTCACGTCTGGTGTGAAAGCAGCCTGAGGGATACTAACTCATCTCAGGAGCTCATGAGTTGTACAGAGAGCACTTAGTGTCTCCTTCAAGCATGTCCAGCTGTCCTGTGATGTTGCATAAGCAATAGTTTTTCTTTCTCTCTCTCTCTCTCTCTCTCTCTCTCTCTCTCTCACTCCTTTCAAGAAAGGTTTCTTTCCAAACATTTTTTTTTTTTACATCCTCTTTGTCATTCAGTCTTTGGGCGAGTAACATTAATTTTAGCTTACAACTTAAATTAAATGACTTAGAAGACAAAATAAAGAAGAAGAAGTGGATGGTAAAGAATCACGTCTACGTGTTTATGCTTACACGTTTATGTGTATGTTTTTTTTATGCATTTTATAAACACTATCAGATTGTAGCTGAGAAGCAGTTCAGGTACAAGTGCATTTTACTGCAACAGTGTTTTTCATCAGCAGTGCGTCAAAGCCTGATCTTTCTCCTGTTGTCTCTCACACAGAGCGGCGCCGTCCACATGTGTGACGTGGCTAATGAAATCAACTTGGAGATGGAGCGATGCGAAAACAAAACTGCTGCAAATATAACATCAGGTAAGGTTTACAAAACTTGGCAATGCTGAAGGACATCCTACTAGATGGCTTTTACGTTTTATCGTTGTAACAAGTCCATCTTCTTTCAAGCCTCTGACGCAGTACCGGTTGGTGGATGAAAAGCTTTTTTTCTTTTCCCCACAAAGCCAGTCTCAAGGGCTTCTGAAAGTTCATACCAATGGTTATCTAGAAGTTTCTTTGAGATCCGTAATTATTTGTTCTCCTGTGAGTCATTCTTTGTGATGATGACAAACCAGTCCCGAAATCCAATTTTTTGTCTGAAGTGAAAGTCATGATCACATTGTAGGAAGATAAGAGGAGGAGTAGGAAGTCTACACTCATCGCAGTAAAAAGATAGTTGCGTTTTTTCCGATTCTGTTACGGAAACCATCACTAAAGAAAGTAAACCCCATTGTGAGCAATGCTACCGAGCTAATGTGGTTTCTTAATTACATCATGTTTATTGATGTACACAAGGCAACGTGAAGTGTGAAGTGTAGTATAAAGCATCTTATTTTATTACAATACAAGGTATACACTACAAAAAAAAAGTCGCAGCCAGATGCTAAAAACAGATGAGAATCACAGTGTACAGTGGCCAAGAATTGCAAAACAAAGTAACAAATCCAAAACAAAATAACAAAACTAAAAAATAAAACAACACATCATTTAATCATTTACAGCTGATTATGTCAGACATCTGTAATTCAAGATATACAGTAAGTATATCAAGTATATCTTGAGTGACAAATGTCTCGTCCAATCAGCGATACGAATTTCATTCACGGTTTGTCTGAATCGTCTGTGTGTTTTCTGATTTGTTATTTTGGTTTTGTTATGTTGTTTTTGATTTTGTTATTTTGTTTTCAGAATTGTTTTGTTTTTGTATTTGTTATTTTGTTTTCTGAATTGTTTTGTTTTTGTATTTGTTATTTCGTTTTCAGAATTGTTTTGTTTTTGTATTTGTTATTTTGTTTTCAGTTTTATTTTGTTTTCAGTTTTGTTTATTTTGTTTTATTTTATTTTGTTACATCAGGGGTCCGTTCTTCGTACATCGCTAACTCAGTTAGCTGGATTTGATTGTTGTGGATTTGTCCTGATCTTGGATTGT
>JAOTRS010113766.1:0-18641 GCA_028565755.1 Dinotopterus cunningtoni
TAGTAGTTAGAAAAGGAAAGAGGAAAAAGGGGGGGTAAAAAAGAAGGGTTGGGGGAAAAAAAGGGTAGGGGGAAGGAAAAAAAAAAAAAAAAAAAAAAAGACATGGAGAGAATACAAATTGCTGTATTTAAAAACAAATCTTAAAACTTAGTGCTGATTAGCCATCACTTACATAACACATCATTACTGATTAATACTTTATTAATAATTATTAATAATAATGTGAAGCAGTGTAACGTTGTTATGCAGATAAATCAATAATAAATTAACTAATTTAAATGGTAAAACCTTAGACTTTTTAATTGTAAAACTCAGTGGCAGTACTAATCATAATTGTGTGAAAGTGCGAATTCAGAATCAATAGTGAAAAAAAAAAAAGAGAAATTTTTCAGCATTTATAAAACATAGATCATGACCTGTTCAATTAAATTAAAAAAAAGGTCTCTTGGTGCTTAAATTCTGCATTACATACTTTATACATTGGTTTAAATTAAAAAAAGTGATCTATGATCCAAGTGATTTTTGTGAGCCAGTTTGAGAAAAATTATTTCTGACAAGTTTATCCGTAGCGGCCACTGATGGACTACACAGGGCTCCAGATGGCGACTGAAATGGTCACCAATGCACCTAAACATTTTTATTTCGCGGATAGTGAACTCACTCTCTGCTCTCCTGCACCTGCCTGCCTGGTGTGAGGGTACATGTTTAATAGTACAACAGGGCTGCGCTCACTAACAAGAGCACTTGCTAACATTTCAAGACAAGACAGTTCATTAAGATGGGTCATACACTCGCAAATGTTTCACAGGTGCTCGTTATTGAACGCAGCCCCGCTGTACTAGCACATGTGCTCCTTTGCTATTGTGCTCGGTCCACAGTGAATGTACTTGGGTGAATTATAAGACATTAAGAGTCCAAAGACATGTAGCTTAGGCTAATTGGCATCGCCAAAATTGCCCGTAGTGTGCAAATACAGGATAAAGCGGTATAGGAGATGAGTGAGTGAGTGAGTGAGTGAGTGAGTGGGATTAATTTAACACAAGTATTTTCTGATCGGTTTTAAGTTCATTTTAATGAAATTAGAATTTCCTTTTTTAAATTTAATATTCTCTGGAGCTTTTGAAACTCGCCCAGTGCTGTGCTAACTAATAAGTCAATCTAACTAGCTAGCTAATGTTATTTAAGGAAAATCGACAACTGCCAAAAGCCAAAAGCCCCTAAAGATTTATGTTTGTCTGGAGTCCTGTTATAGTATATTTGGAATAGGATATTTTTTTTAATTATTTTTCCAGTATACACTACCAGTCAAAAGTATGGACACTTTCTACTTCCATGGTTTTCCCTGATTTTTATTTCTTTCTATACTGTAAAACAATGCTGAATTTATCCAAAATCTCCTTTGAACAGTTGATACTTATACTTTGTAAAACCTTCATAAATGGCTCTAATTTTTGTAAGTCGCTCTGGATAAGAGCATCAGCCAAATGCCTTAATGTTAATGTAACTTTAGGTTTGTTTATTGGTGAATTCTGAAGCTGGTAACTATAAATGAACTTCTCCTTTGCAGCAGAGGTACGTTTCGATCTTGCTTTTCTTCATGAGACCCAGTTTCATCATGGTGCTCGATGCATTTTTACAAAACTTGACAATACTGTTCTTGCAAGAACTACTGCAGAAAGCCTTCCGTGTCTTAAAATAACAACCTAATATTGTTATTGTTTTTTCCCTAATGATATAATTCCATGTTATTGCATCATTTTGAAATCTCTAGTGTTGTTGTATAATGAATCAAATAAAATTACTATACAAAAAAACTAAACAAAAAAAACATTGAATTACAAGGTGTGTCCAAACTTTTGACTGGTACTGTAAATCACAGAGAACATTTTTGAGTATTTTAGTCAGCAAATCAAGCCGCACCACCATGCACTTAGGCTCTTGAAGCTCATTCTGCTACCAGCCAGTCATGCAAAGAAATACTTTAAGAAGAGTAAAACAAAAGCAGAGAAAGATATCCTGACTGAAAGTCCCGATGAAAAACAGAAGAATTTAAGTTAATTTACAAGACAATCTTTTTTATTTCATTCAAGCAGACGAGCGACTATGCCAGAATGCTTTTGATGTGCTGTCAAACATCCACACAGACCACTACGACTGCTATCAAGAGTCAAGGCTTTCACTCAGTGAGACTATTTACTTTGGACCGCAGTAACCCAGAGGTACAGTTGTGGTCAAAGGTTTACATACACTTACTGTGAACATGAGCGATATTGGGCTTTCAGTGACTTCTTTGCACTTTTTTTTTTTTTTAAATGGGGCAGAATGATCGTACAACATACTTTAATAGAACAAATCAGCAAGAATATGGAGCAAGAAGTTTTAAATTATTATTTTGTGGTTTCTGGTGTCAAAATAGAATCAAAGTTATACTTTTACCCACTCAGATTATTACTTCAATGGAACAGGTTTGTTTTTCAGCACAAGCCCACAGTACGATGGGAAGGTCCAAGGAGCAAAGTGTCGATCCGAGAGAGACGATGGTAGAGTTGAGTATAATGGTAGATGAATGCTTCTTGGAGCCATTTTTAAACAACTGCTGATTCCAAGATCGGTTCAAACATCATTTATTGGAAGATGCAGCCACATTGGCGAGGTCTGGATGTGGATTCAAACTGTCTCAGCCCTCAGCTGAGAGAAAACTGGTTCGGACAGTCAGGAACAACCCAGGAACTACTAAGGAACAGGCTTGCCATAAACTGGAAGCTGCTGGCTCACCACTGTCACTGTCTACACTTAAGCAATTTGTACATTGCCATAGATTGAATCGAAAGCCTTGTCCAAGAAAGAAACCCTTGTTCCAAAATGAATTTCAATTTGCCTGATCACAAGTACAAGGAAAAAGCTTTCCGAAAGAATGTTTTGACCAGAGGTGTGTCTGAAGGAGTGAAGAACACCGTACCAATACCAACTGGTAAGCATGGTCATGATAGAATTATGCTTTGTGGCTGTTTTGTTGCCAGTGGAACTGGTGCATTACACCACTGTACACACCAAGTACAGCGCTGTGAAAAGGTATTTAGCATTACTTTTTTTTATTTCTTCCATTTAATTTGGACAAATATGCAAAAAATAAAATCTCATGAAGGGCAAAAGTACTTTTTCACAGCACTGTAAATAAACTAATGAAGAAGGAGCCCTACCTTAAAATTCTTTGGCCTAATACTAAATCTTTTTATATTAAAGATATGTGTTTAAAAAAAAAATTCAACCACAATATTGTTATGACATTCATATTCAGGATTAGTGTATGTAAACTTCTGACCAGATCCAAACGCACACATCCCATAATTAGGTGAGTGAGTGTGACTGACCGTGCCCGAGTTCAGTCTGGGCATATGTGCCAAACACCTTGAACGAATGGCATAGTGGCAGCCATTTGTCTTGCTGCTCAGGGGTGCACTGGCTCAACAGCGTAGGGACGAACATCGAATAATGGACACTAAGACTCTCAGGGAGGCCTTTTCGTGCCAGTCTGGAGGAATGCGTGCACGCACACACACACACACACACACACACACACACACCTTAGTGAGACTAGGCATATGTTCTCATCCTTTGCTTTGGCACAGGACTCTGCATCTTCAGTGTTGGAGGGCCAGTGTCCAGCACAGTTTATAATTCACCAACAGCTAAACACACCCACTAAACCTGAGAATTAACAGATTAATTAATGCAAAGTAATTTTTTTTTACACTGAAAACATCCCTTCCTTTCTGCCTTTTTTCATCTGTATAGAAAGCTCGAACACACCGATCAGATTTATCAGTTTTATGATTTCATATAAATGTCTAAATGTTTATATATCATTTGCAAAGACCCCTCTGCATCTCTGCTCCGCTCAAAAGTCACCTTTTGAATTTCCATTAACTATGTACTGTTGGAACATCATCATACACATTTTGGTGACCTCCTAGTCTCCAGCTTCTTCAACCAGTCACTGTTAATGACCGCAGAGATGCAAGCGCTCCTAAGGACCTGAGATTCCACCATCCGAACTGGTGACAAGGCGACCCTGAGAACATTGAGAACCAAACCATCCCAAAGTGTACATTGCCTACAGAGTCTACAGCAGACATACATTACATGTGGTATGGCATGTTGTATAATCATTCTTCCCCCAGAAAAAAAAGCCCAGTTCAAAAAATGTATTCATATCTGAATACTGCTGTGAGGTTCATGTTCATGATAGGCGTAGTGTATGTAAACCTTTGACTGGATCCGAATCCATATTGCATATCCCATACTTAGGAGAGTGAGAATGACTGACCGTGGCCCAGTTCAGTCTGGGCGTAAGTGCCAAGCACCTTGATTGACCTGCAGAGTGGCAGCCATTTGTCACGCTGCTCAGGGGTGCACTGGGCCGACAACATAGGGATGAACATGCCATACTGGAGGCCGAAAGGTTCATTGCGGCCTTTTTGTGCCACTCTGGAGGAATGTACAAACACTTTAGCTACACCAGGCATGTTCTTTGTCCTCTGCTTTGCCACTTGTTTGTTTATGGATTAGTATTGCTGCTGTATAGCTGATATAGAAAATATACTTATACTGATTTATTTGTCTAATATGCATGCTGAATGAAATACCTTGTTGCATTTATTGAATGTTTATAACTAGGTGCCTCAAACAACCCTTAAAGCAAACTTCTATCATACTGTATAAGCATAATGACAATATCACATCATTATTATGGGTTTCGATAATGTCGAAGTTTTTCTGCAGATGACCAACAGCAAAGTAATACATTTAAATAGTGAACATTTTTCGTTTTAAAAGTCAGTGACTTTACTACATCATAACCAAGTGTCAAGCCTGTCAATCAACAGTGTAAAAAATAAATAAATAAATAAAAATATTTTTTAAAAATGTAAAAAAAAAAAAAAAATTCACTTTTACATTTGGACTGGTTTCCAGTTTATAAGTGGGGAAAAAATTATATTGCTTTTTCCGTCTGAGCCAAAACCTGTGCTTGAACATGCTATTCAGATTTTTTTCTCCTTTATGAAAAAAAAGCACTAATCTGCATTTCCCCTCCTTCAAGTCAGTCCACAGCTCAGTAATGGAGTTGCCATTTTTATGTTATCTCTACAGCAGTCTGTACAGAACCGCAGCATGTCACAGTAAAAAGAGTGTTCCTCACAATGACATCTTCAACTCTGTACCTGTTAGCTTCGTTAAAAAAAAAAAAAAAATCAACTAATATTGAGCTAAATCTCCTGGCCTGGCATGCTCATCTTCATGCATGTAGGACCTGATCTAGCCACTTAAAACTTTCATCTATGTCCAGTATCTTCAACCAAGTACGTTATAACAATGCTAGCATGTAGGGATGGAAGGTGCCGATTCGATTTCTATAAACATTTTACAAAAATCTCAATTTAATAAATTTAATCTGTTACAGAGGTGATTTTTTTTAAGGCAAAATTTTGCAATTTTTTTTATTGCAAAACACATTTTCCCATAGGAAATAATGTAAATGCACAAAATCCACTGCACAAATATATTTCAAATATAATAAATTTACAACACTAGAATCATATTTCTGAATGCAGAAGCAATCAAAACATTTAAAAAAGAAATGTAAATAAAATAAAATACCAAATAAATAAACATTAAATCTCACTTAACCTTAATTTATGATTCCTCTTGGCACCGGCTGCATTTAAAAAGAAATTGAAAGTAGCTCTGTTTTCTTCTTGCTACCGTTCTTTATAACATTCATTTGGGACCCATCGTGCCACGTCTTCACTTAAATTGCACAAAATGCAAAAAAAATAAATAAATAAATAAAATATGTATCCTTGCTTCACTTGCCTTTCCAGTGATCTAACCAAGTTGTGAACGATTACCAGACGTACAGATGTACGTGCAACTTAACCTGCATTCGTTTGAGCTCAGTGTACCAAAAATTTTCGATTACGATGCATAATACGTAACCGAACAGTTGTTTCCGGTGTTCTGATTGACTAGAAAAATGCACTTCCGCAAAGGAAAGTTGCATTTGAAATTACAGAGACTAAAACAGTGTGTTTGGAACAGGAGCGAAACTGAAGTTTTGGAGTTTTAGGACTGCCAAAATACCAGAGAGGAATTACAGATGAAACATTGTAGACACCTCTGAGACGTATAAATGGAGCGTTAATCAAAAGAGTCTTTTTTTAATCAGTCTAACACATGCATGGAGAACATTTCAGAGTGTTTTAGTGCTACAGCGTAATTGTGTTGAAAATTAGCTAAATACAGTATAACATTTTGTGATGGGTGCCCAAAATTTTACATTTTCCTTTTCAAATTAGATTCCACTAATACAAGATGCACACCTATAGAATAGTTTGCGCTATTAATGAATAAAAACTGGCTCATTGGATTGGATTTAGCACATAACCAGGTTCTGATGTCACTCTGTGGATCTGATCATACATATTGCATGATTAGATGAGTGAGTATAACTGACCGTGCCCCAGTTCAGTCTGGGCGTATGTGCCAATCACCTTCAACAAACCGGTCTGTGGCAGCCATTTGTCACGCTGCTCAGGAGTGCCCTGGTTGGACAACGTAGGGATGAACATCAAGTAGTGGATAGCAAGAAACTCATAGGAGGCTTTTATTGCCAATCTGCAGGAATGGACGAACACATAAAATGACACAGGCCTGGCTACATTAGGCATGTTTTGTCCTTTGTATGTCTATGAATGTGTATAGCTGTTGTGTACCTGATTAAAAACTCTAGGACACATTTATCTAATACATGTAGCACTTACTGCCTTGTTGCTTAATTCTTCACGCTTAATTCAACACACCTGGGTTAGATTGCTTGTGCCTCAGCTTCACGTGGGACTTTTTTCATAAATCAAGACAAAATTTTACAATCATTTGAGTAATCATTTATGTTTTAAAAATTTGTAAGTAAAGGTGTAATTTATTATTAAAAGAATTAAGTCAGAATAAGATCAAGTAAGCTTCAAAAATATATAGTGCAGGATTACAGTAACTGCTACAGGAAAGAATGTAAAAAGGCTAGAAGACAAAGACATATGATTTTATATATAGTGATTCCATATCATATATTAAATTGTTCAATTTCTTAATTTTTTAAATAGAGCATTACCATTAGCATTCTGGCAGTGATAATTTCCATAATTATGAAAACAGAAAGTGGCGTAAAACAGATGAAGAAAAATTAAGTGTAGATTGTTCTGAACGCAATTCGGGGAAGTCGTTTCCTGATTGACTAAAAGAAAAAAAAAGAAAAAAAAAAAAAAAAAACACATCCGCAAAGGGGCATGAGTGCCGGGAGTTAATTTGCATTTGAACCTACAGACACTAAAACAGCGTGTTTGGAACAGGAGCGAAACAGAAGGAAGTTCAGGACTGCCAAGATGCATTAATTGAGTGGCATTTAGCTAAAACTTTTTGGAGATGTACTGTATATATGATGTTAAAAAAAATAAATAAAAAAAAAACTCCGATCATGACATGCAAAATCTAAGTAAAGTGTCTGTGTCGGTCTTTGATTTCTGCCTTACATAAAACGTGGTTTAAATAAATATTTAAAAAACTGGGAGTACTCAGGGGCATTTTAAGAAAAAGATTTTCTGAAAAAAATCTTTGTCTAAGGCAGATTTCCTTTCCTCATAAGCAATTTTACTTTGCAGCAAACCAAAAACATCGCACATGCATCAACTGATGGACTATTATTGTCGTAAAACGAAATTTATTCAATTCAATTCAATTTAATTTGTATAGCAATTTTAACAATTGTCATTGTCGCAAAGCAGCTTTACATAATGAAAAGACTTATTTAGGTTTGTATGAAATGTGAATGTGTATGAATCAAAATTCTAATACTGTCCCTGATGAGCAAGCCAAGGACGACGACGACAAGGAAAAACTCCCTGAGATGGTAATAGGAAGAAACCTTGAAAGGAATGAGACTCAACAGGGAATCCATCCTCATTTATTTAATAGAAAGATTTATTTTTTTTAAACAGCGTTTTTTCTTATTAGCACACATGCCGGTGCGTGAACTGACAAAACAGTCATTGATTGTGCTGCAGTCCTTCTGGAATGCTGTCAAATACCCACACAGGCCACTAATAGGGGTTGCTGTCAGGAGTCAAGGCTTTCACTTTGCATATTTACTTAAAACCGCAGTGATACAGAGATAAATCCACCATCAGTATAACTGTCCGTGGCCCAGTGTAGTCTGGTCGTACTGTATGTGCCAAGCACCTTGAATGGCCTGGCCAGTGAAAGCCATTTGTCACAATTATGTCACTGGTTGGACAGCATAGGGATGAACATTCAGAAGTGGATAGCAAGAATCTTGTAGGCGATTTTTAGGGCCAATCTGCAGGAACGCACGCACGCACGCACGCACGCACGCTGCCTGAATGTGTGGGATTGCACACGTGTGTGGCTGCCTTGGCTTTACGTGGGACATTTTTCCTAAGATGAAGACAATTTGACAATCATTTTAGTAATCATTTGACAATTTAAAAATACCTGATTGATTAGATTTAATTTCCAAGAGTTAAGATTGTCAAATTTCAATCAATCAAATTTGTCAAAATTAATTGAACATGAAAATCAACCTAATTTCCGCCCCTTGAAATGTCTCATCGATTTAGTTGCTGCTTGTTAGTGGGTCTTTCTGTGTTGAGTTTAGTCTTAGTTGTTTAGTTCTAGTTTGTTTTGTTGAGTAAGTGAGAAGCATGCTTAATTGGGTTGAGGTCAGGTGATCGACTCAGCCATTTAAAGACATTTAATTTCTTTGCCTTGGGCTGCTTTTGGGGTAGGATTGGGTCACTATCTCGCTGTACCCGGAAGCTCCGTCCTACATGTTTTGCGGCACTTTAGAAGAAAAAACTGAGCAGAAAGTATACATCTATCAACGTTAGATATTATCCTGTATTTACATTTATAAAGGTGTCTCATGATTGTAGACTTTGACAACGTTGTGCCAAATCCTAGACCCAGAGTGGTCTTGACTCCTTCACAACATTTAGCCAAGTCTTTATTTACATCTTTCATCTGCTGTCTCTCTGATAGGTCCTAGCGATGGACCGAATACCCCGAGTTCCCATGAACGGCCACAAATGCAAATTCAACACTTGGACTCTACTCCACACCTTTTATATATTTTATCATGAAATAATGAGGAAACAGGCCACATCTGCAGTGGAACTCGTGTATTCTTTAGTGTACTCTAGAGACTGCTGTGTGTAAAAAAACAGCCCATCTGACAGCAACAATTACAAGTTTCTCAGAGTTCACATACTTTCCCTATGCCAGTGTTTGAAGTTAACATTAACTGAAGCCTTTGGCTTTTCTCCACTTATCCCCTGAGGTAAAATTTACTTCTGCCTTTTGAAAACACACTTCATTTTTGCTTTTTCACTCATCTGATTTCTGTTCCTACCGACATCAGTGCGGAAACTGAATGTTATTTCATTCAGGATGTCCTGTTATTAAAATTTCCTGGCATTATGTCTTTATTGACATTTGTACTGAGTGTGAGCATGCTCTTGAGAAAGGGACGATATCGGTCAAGTCTGAGCTAATCATTATTAAACCTCACGCCATGAAAAGAACCAATAAAAATAAATGAAACGGTTGATTAAGGAATGTTGGATATTTCACAATTTCCAAAATCAGTTTCCTGCGCTAACATGAAGACAACCTTTCACCTTGTTATGTACCAGTTGCGTTGGTTGGTAGATGACACTAACTAACAAAAATGAGGCGGCAGAACCCCTTCAGTGGTACAGTACAAAAACATTTTGTGTGACGTTGCTGTAAAACAAAATTAAAAAGGTACATATTGTCACTGCTCCACGTTTAAAGAGATCTCATCAGAAACAGCCGAACACTACAGAAACGTTGCTGTAGGAGAACCTGACTGCAGTGGCAAAGGAAAGCAATGTTTAAAAGCAAAACAAAGGACACAAACCAAAAGAGTGGTCAAATAACATGCCTAAAACTAAACTATTTACACCTTCTGTATACCCGATAACCTTTATCTTTTTATAACGTCTGATAACCTTTATCCTGGATTTAATCTCAATTCAACCTTTGTTCACCAATACACTGGCACTCAAATATTTGTGATGCAGACAAACCCAGGAAGAGTGTGTTAAAAAACAACTCCTACTGGCAAGCATTAACCACAACAATGAAAAAAAAAAAATCAATAAATATACCACGTGTGATCCTATTAAATAGAGCTGCCGCAATTTTATTACAGGGTTGCTTTTAGAGATCTTTGGTGTTTCTGACTGATCATTTTGGATTGCTGCACTGTGTGGGTCTAATTCTCATAATTATAAACATTAATGTACATGAAGAGGTTCAACAGGACATGGTGTAAAATTAAGTCTTGTGATATCACATTCAGCTTTGTAGTGAGATCTACTACTGAGAGCCGACTTTACCTACAGTAAGCAGGAATTCTGGTAATTATTTCAGATTCTGTAATGCATGTTGTTATTATTATTTTTTTTATTTGATAGACTGAAATGGTGGCAGAAGGGGAAATGGTTTCTATCGAGCAACATTACTTAGTCACATGAACCACCTAAGAAACCATTTCATTTAAAGATTGCATGAACCAATAAACTGTCAAACTGCTACAGCTGTCACGGTTAATCTTTAACTGCTTTCTAGGAACAAAGGAATCAGGCAAACGAGTAAAAGAAAAATGCACGAAAATGATCGATTGTAAGAATAAGCAGATGGGCAAAACCTCACAGGTACACACTGCTCAATATTAAGTGGTAACATTGCAAACAAAATGCAACAACATGGTTTGCACTCCAGAATTTGTGTCACCCTCCATAAAAATGAGCAAAACTAACCTTTCAAGCATCACTAACAAAATCTAACAAAAATATACTTATAAGAATATGTCTAAGAAATAATCATTTTATTTATTACTAAAGTGAAACCCTCTAAGCAAGATGTAAAACTCATGCAACAAAATAGTTATCCTCAGAGAGATGGGGAAAACTCTTATGAGGAAGCTTTCAACAAATGGTTGCTGATTTGCACAATGGCCAGGCCATGGATATAAAATTCCTATGATTTAATACATTTCAAAATGTACTTAAAGAAACAGCAAACAATTTAAAAGTAAATAACTGCCCTTGCAGAAAATATCCCTGAATGCATTTGTTATTCTTTTCCTAATTTTAGACATGTGTGGAGAAGGAATTGTGACTCCTATGAGGCTAAACACCATCACTCGTTCTGGTCCTGTCCGTTTGGTGTACACAAGTAGTCACAATATTAGGAATAAACACTGCTTTTAATTAGGATGAACTCCTCTTTGGATTTCCACAGACTTCATTCATTCATTCACTTATTCATTCATCTTCTATAAGACTTATCCTATACAGGATGGCAGAAAGCCTGGAGCCTATCCTGGGACTCTTTGGACACAAGGCGGCATACACCCTGGACAGGATGACAACACATGTACACATCACACACTCATTCATACACTATGGCCAATTAGGGAACACCAGTTAACCCAACCTACATGTCTTTAGACTGTGAGAGGAAACTGGTGTACAGGCCAACAAGCACAGGAATGACATGCACACAGACCGGAGCAGGGAATCAAACCCTTAAACCCTGGAGATGCGAGGCCACAGTGCTAAACACTCTCTAGAAGGCTGAGTGTAGCTGCTAAAAAGGCTATAATAAAAAAAATAAGGTGAAAGCCAGATATCTACAGTAATTATTGAGGACTGGTACATTATCATCTATGAAATCTTTGTATTGGAAAAAAATACTTTTTCCATGAGGCTTCAGGGAGATAAATAAAGTATTAATTATAATTAGCCCTTTATAATCTGGAATATATATGCAAATAAATAAAAATGCCACTGTACAAATGTGTGAATAATAAATGTGATCAATAAACTTAAAATTACAAAAAAAAAAAGTTCAAATAAACCTGGTTTCCTGCACTGCAAATATTAATTATAATAAAAGCAAGAATATCATTTTGATCAACCCATTATTAACAGATTGTCTTTCCATAACGACATTCACCGGAAAACCCATCATGACCTACAAGTTCCTAATGATGTACTGGTTGTACAAGTAAAAGTAAGGGTTGGTTTCGTCCTCCTAACTCCAGTCTAAATAGTTCTGTCACTATCACCCTCGGCCTGTCCCCCGAGGAGTAAAGCAGTGATGTCCGTAAAGCAGATAAAAGCATGTCGGCTGTTATGATACTGTGGTCCACAAACCCACCCTAAGGGTTTTTATCCTTTTATATATATATTTTATATATTTATTAAAGTGGTGAAAATTGTGATCATTTGCTAAATGGATTATTTTAATTATTGCAAGTCCAGATCTAACTTTATTTATAGTTAACTCCACATTTTACCATGTTTAACAAAGTTTGCAAAGCTTGGGTCTACACTGGAGGGTCAAAGTCTGCAAATAAACCAGTCATGCAAGTGTAGAAATAAGAGACAGTATGTAGAACTGGACAAAGAAAAGATTATGCAGACTAGGACACCTATATCAGTACCTCTTATATAAGTTTATCTCCTCCGGATCAGCGATGCCATAATCCCTGAGCTTCGAAAACATCTGGACGCTCTTCTTCACAGACTCGTCATAGCGCTCACTGCGGGACATGAAGTTGAGGTCCTCATGCTGGAAGTCAGGATCGTTTATGACCAGAGATTCTGTAGCACAATTACAGAGCAGAAAGTAAGCAACGGGACAGAAGTTGAAAGTGGCATGAGCACTATACAAAATGGGGATTGTTTTTTTCTTGTTTTAGGAAATGCATATTGAAAAAAACTGAAAGATTGCAACCTTAGAAATCAAATAACTAAAGCTTTTATAAAAGGGCTGTCAAACAAAAGTGCAGACACGGTTTACTTTCCTGCAGCAAAATGCCAGAGGTCAGATGGAAACCTTGCATAATAAACAAAGTCCATGTTTATTAATATGAACATTTGGCATTCATCCCCTCATCAGTAACTGCCTGGTCTTGGACAAGGTATAAAAGTACTTTAAATACTTTAAAAGTATTTTTTAGCGCACTTGTCACAGGTAAATAATTTAGATCATCTAAATGCTGTCCAAACCTTCCGGACCCTATTTGAAAATGTAATCGCCCCTACACCTAATAACTGGTTGTGCCACCTTTGGCGGCAACATTTGCAACCAAAGTGTATGTGATAAGTGGCAAATGAGTCATTTGCATCCTGTACAGGGTCATAGGAAGTCTGGGAAACTTCGGGCACAAGGCGGGGAACACCCTGGAGAAACGCTGGGCACACATGCATACACCACACAATTTGAGAACACCAATCAGCCTAATTTGCATGTGTTTGGACTGTGGGAGGAAACCAGAGTAACATGGAGAACAGAACATGCACACACACCATGCACACATACCATGCACACACAGACCCCGAGGCAGGAATCGAACCTTCCACCCTGGATCGAGGCAACAGTGCTACCCACTATGCACTACATACATGTTGTTGTTTGTCTTTCATGTTATATATATCTCAAGTAACTAATATATACAGATACAAATATTTAAAGTATATTATTTTTGCAAACACATCAGTAGAACAAGTGGTTCTATAGTGAAGAAGTAAAATGTAGTATTAATATTAATAGTCATTTTTTTCCCTGACCATCATCCCTGTAACAATAAAACTAATAAGGTCAATTAATATATAGTTATCATTTGTTGTTGATTAAAATGGAAACAAACACCAAAACAAACATAAACACCTCATAAAGAGATGAAGCATCTCAGATACATCAAAGCAAGTTCAAAGCATTCAAGGGATTAAACATCCAAAACACAATAAGTAATTAAGTAATAACTGCGCAGTACATTGTTAAATAATAACTTAAATAGCATATGTGTGTCTTGTTTTCGGCAGAACAGGAAGCTGATTAATATGCAGCCCTTGTCCTGGACACCCGACCTATTTCTCGCCTCCTGCGGGTCTTCTCGGCACCTCCGTCCAGTATGTTTGTCAGAATTTCCGGCTCGAACGTAGCATTTGCTCTCTCTTTGCGAAGATCAGGATTCATGGCTGAAACTCGGCTGCTGTTGTCCGGATTGAGCAGGCACACGACTGTCACGTAACTAAACGTTATTATGTGAATGACGAATTGTGTAAGGTTTCAACTCTGGCCTTGAGGGGGTGAATTCGCATCCGCATTAGAGAGGGCGAAGTGCATCACGTGTTTTTACGTCAGACGTGTTGCAGCCAATAAGAATCCTGGAGAAGAAGGGCGGAAGTGAGGTGCTGTTATGTTGCGCGAGGAGCTTCAGTTCATGGTTTACTGCTCTGAACTATGATATACAGTGAGAAAATAATAATAATCTAAATTAAACTTTAGCTAAATTAACAGAAGCACTTTTTTATGTAGCAATGCTTCCTGCTGCTGCAGGTTTTTACTTTCCATGGGAAATCAGTTGTGACCTGGTAAAGGATGGAGCCTCTTTACGGACGTGTGGCAGGTACATTATATACTGTATATCTGTATTTAATAACAGACTGATTAAGGGAGGGCCGATATGTGACACGCAGCATGTAGTTGTTAGAAAAGGTTTAACGAAAATATGGATGTGTGTTTTGTTCAGTTTTCATAAAACAAACAAGAATGTATATACTTAAAAATAAAAAAAATAAAACCTTCCTGGTTTTGTCACACTTAAATGACTGAGATTGAAAGATAACCTAAGTGAATAGAAAATGCAGTTTTTAAATGATGACTTCATTTATTACAGGGGGAAAAGCTGTCCGAACCTACCTGGCCGTTTGTGAAACAGTAACATTTGTGATTTTTGGAAAACTGACAACCAAAACATGGTATTGGTGCTAAAAAGTGTCTCACCTATATGAAAAGTTTAATTTTCAGATGGGATCATATAACACCATTTTTCATAATACTTAATGCTTCTTGTCTCTCGATCCGCTGTGGCGACCCCTCAATGGGAGCAGCTAAAAGCCTAACAACAATGATCTGAAATGTCATTCAGATTAAACTTGGATTAATTTTTTTCCAAGGATCATTTTTTTTTTAGATTTCGCATGAGAAGATACAAACCTGAAAAAGCGTATTATTCTAAAATGCAAAATTGTTAAGATATTGCAACATGAATTTGACTACAGATTTTGCTGTGGAAAATCCTTAATTTTGCACGGAATGCTTTAATTTAAGCAACAATATTTAAAGATCATATGTTTCAAGAAGCATACACCAATTTTAGTATCAATACTCAAAGATACTATATATGAATAATTTGCATTTTAAATTATTATTGTATGAAGCGAGAGAATATACTGTAACACTGAAAAATGGCCAATTTTGGGGCACATATAATATCACCTCTCCAAAACGGCTGAAGTTAGCAACTTGAAAATTTTTTTTAGCAAAGCAACATTGGTCACTTCCATATGGCGTAAACTTCAGAAGTAGCTTCTTTGTCACACACATTTTCTGTATTATATGTATAACATATAACAATTAAATTTCACATCCCAGGCCTGATTACTACCAGACCCGTTGAAGTTTGTGACCTTAAACTTGGGTTATGCAGCAGGACAATGATTCAAAACATACCAGCAAGTCCACCTCTGAATGGCTCAAAAAATATTTTTTAAAAATTAAGTTTTGGAGTGGTCTTGTCAAAGTCTGGCCTTAAATCTGATTGAGATGCTATGGCATGACCTTAAAGAGGTTAAATTCTCCTTAAATGTGGCTGAATTAGAACAATTCTGAAAAGAAGTGGGCCAAAGTCCCTCCACAGTGAAGTGAAAGACTCATTGGCAGTTATTGCAAATGCTTGATTGCAGTTGTTGCCACAAAATGTGGCACAACAGTTATTAGGATTAGTGGGTAATTACTTTTTCATAGTGCCAGGTAGGTTTGACAGCTTTTTTCCCTTAATAAATGAAATCATCATTCAAAAACTGTATTTTGTATTTTCTAAGTTTATCTTTGTGAAATAGTACAATTTAAAAGTGTAACAAATGTACAAAAAAAAAAATCACTAAAGTGCTATGATTTTATTGATTATATGGTTAATTATATACTGATTTTATATGGAGTATATGGATACCTAACCATAACAAATATATAAGATTGTTTGTTATTCCAATTCAAAACCATGGTCATTTTTATGAATTAGCTCACCCTGTACTGCTCCTTTAACTTTTCAGAAGGCTTTCAAAAATTTGGAGTGTGTCTGTATTAGTCAAAAGAGCATCTGTATGGTCAGGCACAGATATTGGACGAGAAGGCCTGGTTTGCAGAACTTAGAAGCTAGTCAGCTGAGTTGATGTCAGGACTCAGTGCAGGTCACTGGAGTTCATTTACTCTTAACTAATCAGACCACGTCTTTATGGACCTCACCATGTGCACAGGGATACAGTATAACCGTGTAAGGCACAGTAAGCAAGGTGAAAAGCAGGTAAAGCTCTGTGTAGCATTAACATTACTCTTTTCTGTAATTAAAAGTCCCAAACCTCTAAAACCATGAAATATTATTCCTCCTTTTCTAAATATTATTATTGGCATATCCTTTAAGGTTGTTCAGGTTCTCCTGAAATCTACCAAACATGACATAATTTGAGGCGCGTGTGCTGCTATTTGGTGTGTGCTGCTCCTGACTCAGTTCTTTGGCTGATGTTACTTCCAAAGGCATTTGTAACTCTGTTTTGAGAGACGTAACTTTTTTTTCACATGCTACACCACTTTGGTGTACCTCTTACACAGTGGTACACAGTGTTTTGGCTCTTTCATGATTTTTCCATTTCCCGATAATAAAGCTTAACTTTTGACCGGGGCAGGTCTGGCAGGGCAAACACTACATAAAGTGACTGGTGACCAAGGTGGAATGCTGTCACGGTGCCACATTTGAGGTCACTGAGCTCTTGAGTATGATTAATTCTATTGTCAATGTTTATCTTTGAAGATGTCTCTATTTCTTATAATTTATGTTCGGCTTTTGATTTCATAAATACAAGGAGGACCCAAATACACATTAAGCATTTTACTTGGAAGTAACCTTCAACCCAGCGAGTTCAAAGTGTTTTTTTTTTTTTTGCATGCCGAAATAAAATTGTTTTCTCAGAACAGTCAATTGATTTCATAAATGCAACACACTATAGTTTTTTTTTTTATACATAGCATTAAGGTAAAAAATGTTCATTTTAATAAATGTTATGTTCATTTTAATAAATGTCTGGTCAAAAGGGTTTTGTGGCTCCCGGTGTTTTCTTTTGTGTTTGAAAGTTGCCAACCCCTGAGCTAGACCATTTTCCATAATAATATATATAAATACAAAAATCCCAATTCTAAAAAAACTTATGACATTCTGGAAATGGCCAATAAAACCAAAAAGGAGTCATCTGGAAAGACTCTGCATGGTTTATCATTTGAATGCAATTGTTTGTTAAAAATATGCACCCATTTTAAATCTGGTGGCTGCAATCTCCTACAAGTTGGTAAAGTTGACTGTTTACCAGTGTATAACATGACCATTTCTGTTAATAAGACTTTTTAAGCATTTGGGCACTGAAGACACCAGTTCGTCAAGTTTAGCTAGCAGGAGTTTCCCCTCATTCTTCCGTCACGCAGGTCTTCAGCTACGCGATTGTTTTGGGTTTTTCTTGCCATATTTTGCCACCCGTACTCGCCCGTGTAATCCGAGCAGAATGCGGTTTGGTATTGTCCTGCTGGAAAACACGGGGATGTCTCTAAAAAACATGCCATTTGGATGGCAAAGTAAGAAAGTTAGTACCACCTCTTGATTTTAATTTTGTGTATGTAAAAACATCATAAAAATAATCTGATTGTAGGGGGTCTCAGAATTGGGCAAATACAACCTTAGACGAACAACAACATCATAACTTTTCATCTTTTGCTATTATTTATTTAACAAATATGAAGCCAAAAAAGCAGAAGTTATATAAAATACTAAAAAATATAGAAAAAAAAATCTCTAAAAGCAGAAGTTTTGGCAGTTTGCTGGTCTGGAGCATTCAGGTATGTGTAAGTACAAATAGTGATGTCTGTGGGATTGGAGATTATGCGCGTTTGGAGGTAGCCCTTTACACATAGAGATTTGACAGTTTTCTTGAATTTCTTGATGATATTGTGTACTTTCACTAAGAGTATTGCGAAATTTGCTGGTGCATCTGTTGGCAAATCACTAAGCCTCACCTTAGATCAGCCACTAATGAGTGAACTTTGCTCTAGAAGAACTAGGCCTTTATTTGACACTCCTTGTATACAATAGCACAGTTGGTTCACTTTAATGGCACTTTTTCAGTTTTAACGGTTGTTCATCCTAAATTGGCATTGCATTGCTAAACTTCTTTGGAGGATGTCGTAGCCAGCAAATTTGAAACAAGTACATATTTTTAACAAACAATTCAAATCACATGGTCAATCATCAAATAATTTGTTGTTGTAGTATTTTCAACATAGTATTAGGTGAAAAATGGTCAAATTCCATACTGTTGCAATTTTTTTTAATTAGGGTTGTAGGATAGAGAGTGATCCCGGATGATTTT
>JAOTRS010113821.1:2945-18600 GCA_028565755.1 Dinotopterus cunningtoni
CTCGGGATCAGGATATCTGTAGCACGCCAACTCCATATGCTAAGCGCTAATTAGCTGCTAGTTTTGTTAGTTTTCTTGTCTAGTGAGTTGTTTGCAGGTTGTAGCTTGTGTTCACCACATGGGAGACAGCAGCTGACCAAAAGCACCAATTAAAGCTGACAGGTACTACTGCAGTGTGTGTGTGTGTGTGTGTGTGTGTGTGTGTGTGTGCGTGCTATTCAAACCGAATTATTAGCCACAGAGTGACAGG
The DNA here is from genome assembly GCA_028565755.1 of Dinotopterus cunningtoni. Taxonomy (NCBI): domain Eukaryota; kingdom Metazoa; phylum Chordata; class Actinopteri; order Siluriformes; family Clariidae; genus Dinotopterus; species Dinotopterus cunningtoni. The sequence continues at coordinate 3,196 of JAOTRS010113821.1, forward strand.
AAAGTAAAAAAGGTTTGGGCTCTTTCACATGCTCTCTATTCCCTCGACCCCCTGTAACACTCTTTCATGTTGCACAGATAAAGAGAAAGAAAGATAAATAAAAAAAGCATAGACAGATGAATGAATGGTTAATTAGCTGGTGGAGTGATAGATAGAAAGATAGACAGATAGATGATGCATTCAGCATGTTATTATTTTTTCTTTTCATTTTTGAAAGGCGCAGTCAGGATGAAAACATGCCATCCCCCCATTACTCTCTCTCTCTCTCTCTCTCTCTTTCTCTCTGACCCAGAAAAACAGCAAAGCCTCCACATGGAGAGGCAGATGAGGAGAGCAGACACTGCAAAAATATAAATAACTCTGCACCAGTTACATGCGTAATGATGACTTATAAAAGCCTGAAAGTTTGGAGCAGAAAAAGGCTGACAGGAGAAAAAGAGGAGTGTCTCAGGTACGGAGGAACGCAGTGAAATAAACACTAACGCTCATCAAGTATTTAAGCTGAGGTCACCAAAAAGTCTGCAAGCGAGAGTGATGTGCAGGATGCTAAAGGTTAGCACTGCTGTCTGAGAATGTTGAAGAAAGTTGTAATGATGTACGGTCATAAAGGGGATATTTCATGGATTATATTTTTGCTGGTTTGTGAGGGAAGAATAAATCTGATGAATGACAGGTGTCTATTGTGGTCTTTGATCATCGTTGATGCAAATGTTTAATGTTACTAGAGAGAGAATGGTGATGTTTGATAGTGTACAATGTTCAGTATTGCTGTTTGATGTGGACTTTGATGTGGAGTTGATGGTGTTTAAAGATGAGTGTATGTTTGTGTTTGATTTTCTTTAATCAACACCACTGGCATTTATTAGAGATTGCTTGTGTTTGACAGAAATTTGCTGGTGTTTAAAGAAGAATGCTTGTGCTTGATGGACAATACTGGTGTTTGATGGATATTTTTTGTGTCTGATAGAAAATGTTGGTGTTTAATGTGTATTAATGGTGTTTGAGATGCTTGATGTTTGAAGGAAAATTCTGGTGTTCAAAGAAGAATGCTGGTGGGACACAAACATATATATAAAACACAAACTAACGTGGTAGCATAACATCAAATATTTAAATTGTAATTTAATGCTGAGATTCAAGTAAACTCATTATCATACTGTGAAAGATATTATGAAGCCCAAACTAGGACATATTTAAAACAGCTTTTACTCCACTACAGCAGAATTAAGATGAAGCAGTAAACAGAGAATTTAAAACAGTGTGTGATGGCATTGTGGGTAATTGCTATGACATGCTAGCTCAACCTGTCAGCCTCAATAAGCATCTTGCTCGCTTGTAACAGACCCGAAGAACCCGTCAGGAAGCTCTGGATCTCACCGCTTCGCCCTCCAGCCATAATGTGAGCAAGAAAAGGTCAGAGCTTTTTCCCTTCAGAGCTCCCTACAGTATGGCCGTGTGTCTGTGTCCCTCTGCCAAACGTCCTGCTAACCTCCAGTCTGTCTCATTACACGCACACACACACACACACACACGCACACACACACACACACATACACACACACACACACACACACACACACAGAGATTTGATATCGAGTGCCCTCTTCACTGTCTGTTCAGCTGAGGTTATTTATAACTCCATCAGTCCAGTAATAACCTGACGGTGTTCTGGTTTATATATAACACTGGGCCGGATTGCAGTCATCACACTGAGAACCCCAAAGGACTTGAATGTCTCCATCAAACACCAGCATCCTCTATTAAACATCAGCATCCTCCATCAAACACAACCATCCTCTATTAACCACCAACATCCCATATTAAACACTGGCATCCTCCATCAACCACCAACGCCCTCTTTTATCCACCAACCTCATGTATTAACACCAACACCCTTCATCAATCACCAACATCCTGTATGAACACCAACACCCTCTATTATCCACCAACATTCTGTATTAACACCAACATCCTCTATTAACCAACAGCACCCTCCATCAACCACCAACACTCTCTATTACCCACCATCACTCTGTATTAAACACCAACATCCTCTATTACCACCAACATCCTCTATCAAACAACAACACTCTCTATTATCCACCAACATTTTGTATTAACACCAATGTCCTCTTTTAACACCAACACCCTCTATCAACCACCAGCATCCTCTATTATCCAACAACATCCTGTATTAACACCAACACTCCATCAACCACCATCATTCTGTATTAAACACCAACACCCTCTATCAACCACCAACACCATCTATTATCCACCAACATCCTGTATTAACCACCAACATCCTCTATCAACCAACAACACTCTCTATTACACTCTCTACAACAACACTCTCTATTATTAACACCAACATTCTCTTTTAACACCAACATCCTCTATTAACACCAACATTTTGTATTAAACAAGAACATCCTCTATTAACATCAACATTCTCTATCAACCACCAACACCCTCTATTAACCACCAACATTCTGTATTGAACACCAGAATCCTCTATCAACCACCAACACCCTCCATCAAACACCACCATCCTCCATTAACAACCAACATAATCTATTATCCACCCACAAGTTGTATTAATTCCAATCTTCTATCAAACAACAACACTCACTTTTAACCACTTACATCTCTATTAAACACCATCCCCCTCCATCAAACACCAACATCCTCTACCAAACACCAATGTTATCCATCAAACACCGTCACCACAGATATTGGTGTTTGTGTAGAGTTTCCCTACTGTTGTAATACTCTTCATTGAGAATGTGATGGTGTTTGATTTAGAAAGCTGGAGTTTGATGATGAATGTTGGTGTTTTAAAGGACTATTCTAAAGCTTTATGGTGTTTTATGGAGAAACAAAGACATGAAGAAGTTGGTTTTCATTCTTTAAAACTGAAAATGTACACCAAGGAGCAGCCGGCTGCTGATTATTTTCTTCCTAAACATGAAAAAGAATTTGTTTTTGAACATGTTTTTGCGTTTTATTGCAGAACGGAAACACATTAGCGCTTAGCCTGGTGCCTGCTACAGTAAAGATTTGGTTTCCTTTTTAAACAAGATTTCAGTCAGTTTACAGCTCCATCAGGCGATGAGTTTCAGTCCCTCTGTTTGGCCTTTCCGAGTCGTTACACTGTGTTTCATCAGGTTTTTTCTTTTTTCAGGATTGCAGTGTGAGAGAAATCACGCAGGTGTGGGGGATTTTTGCATTTTTGCATTTTCATCACTCATCCTCACTTGTCCATTTTCTGAGACAGAATTGCACCACAATCCTCTAACAAAGCCCGCAGAGTGAAAGGGATCAGAGCGGCACGGCGGCCTGACGGATTGTGATTATTGTGATGTTTGTCCTGCTGCTTCTCGGTAAATAAGTGTTTCTTTTTTAAATAAGCACACACTCGACATGGCAAGCTGGAGCAGCTCTCGACTTCTGCCAGGAGAGCAGCACTGGGCTGCCACTCTTTATTCATGTTATTGTGTTTATTGTGTTTAATGTTGCTCTCGCTTTCACCTCGGTGTCTGTTAAACACTATTCACTACTGTCATGCAGAGTTTACTGACCAAGTGCAGAGCTACAGGTTTAACAGCAAAACCACAGAAATATATATATATTGTTTAAAAAATCTAATAAACAATCATCTGTGTGGAGAGAGACAGACAGACAGATGGACAGACTGATATACAAGCAGATACACATACAGACAGAAGATAGACAGACAGACATAGGCAGATATACATAGAGACATACAGAAAGACAGATAATATAAATTTATAAACAGATACGCAGACACAGAGATACGCAGATATACAGACAGAGGAACAGGCAGACAGACATAGGCAATTATTCAGAGAGACAGACAAGATGCAAGCAGATATACAGACAGACAGACACACGCAGGAAACAAACAGAATGATACAGGCAGATAGATAGACAGATGCATGCAGATATAAGGACAGACAGACAGACAGACAGACAGACAGACAGACACAGGCAGGTAAACAGACAGAGAGACAGACACAGGCAGATACACAAATAAATAAATGCACAGACAGATGAATGCATAAACAGAAGTTAAATAAAGGCCCCTCTGGGTTCTTTATGGTGTTGTGTATGTTTCAAAGGAGTCTGTAAAGTTTAAATGACGAGCCCTACAGCAGAGGGCGCTCTTTTTACTGTCAGTGTTAAATAGAAATGATCAAAGAGCCGTGCGTTCGTTCCTCTTTAGGTCAGGCGTAACATAGATATCAACACAAGTATCAGGCCAGCGTGTACTGGGAGATTCTCTTTATCTGTTAGCGTGCGCACGCGTTTGTGTGTGTGTGTGTGTGTGTGTAGCAGTAGTATCTGCGGTCAGTACACTGAATTTCATCAGGTTCTATTAGCTGAAACAGATTGAGCTTCTGTTCTGGAAACATTGCAGTGTATTAGCTCGTCTAATGTCTCTCTGTTTGCTATTCGTCTTCTGAACAAGACCACTTTTTACTGCAAAGTGAGGATAATGGGCTTTGACAGAATGCACACACACACACACACACACACACACACTCACACAGACACACACAGACAAGATGAAATTATCTATTATTTCCAATGTGTCTGAGCTACAATTACTACAGCTGCAACTTCCGCTGGGGAAAAGTTGAGAGAATTTCACGCGTAGGACTTTATTATAGAAACATAATCCTACAACACAATAAAGACTATGTGTAACATAAATTATGCCACGCAAACACACACATATACAGTACACACACAATAACTGTATTCATTCTCTCAATAGAGAACACGTACACGTGAAGAAAAAGCAGGCTTTATATTTTATTAGTCACATGTACGTTACAGCACTTTTTTTATCCCATATCCCAGTGTGTTAGTAGGCTGGGGTCAGAGCGCAGGGTCAGCCATGATACAGTGTGCCCTGGAACTGGCAGGGTTAAGGGCCTTGCTCAAGGGCAAATATTGGCAACTTGGTGGGGCCTGGGCTTGAACGACCGAGCTTCTGATCAGTAACCCAGAGCCTTAACATATTGAGCATCCAGTGCCCCTGTAAAGGCATCAGATCTGGCTCAGTGGAGCAGAGTCAATCATAACTGGATTATGATTAGACAATCACGCTTTTGACTGAAAATGTTAGTTCTTGATGAATAATGTTGGTGTTCAATGGGAAATGTTAGTGTTTGGTTTTATATAGAAGATACTGGTATTCCTGTTTTTTTTTTGTTTGTTTGTTTTTGCATTAGAGATTGTTGAAGTGTAGGTGGTATTGGTGTTTCATGGGGGATGTTTAGTTTGATGGAAAATGTTGTTTAATTGATAATGTTGTTTTTAATATTTAAGAGTGTTGAGGACTGTAGTTGGGGAACAGAGAATGCTGGTGTTACTTGGTGGAAGTTCATGTCAGAGTTTGTTGGAATGATGTTTGTTGGTGAATGTTGGATGTTGTGATTAAGAATACAGATTGATTATTACTGGAGAATCAGGCCCCTGATAGAGAATGTTGGTGATTCGTTTTAAATAAAAGATCCTGGTGTTTCTTAGTTGGTTTTCATGTTGAAAAAAATGGAATTTAATAGGAAATGTTGTTGTTTTATGGCAGAGGTTTTTTTTTTTTTTTGGTGTTTAAATAGAAATGTAGAGTTTTAGAATTGGGTTCAAATAGAGAATGCTGGGGTTGGAGTGTTTTTTTTTTTTTACTTGTTTCTGTTGGTTTATTTATAGCTCTTTCTTACCTTATGAATGTTTAATACACTCATATTGCATTTCTCTTCCTTCTTGTGTCATTTAGAATCTAATTCCAGACATGCCGTAGCATCAAATGCTCTCAGATGTTAGGAGACAATTAAATGTGCCACGTATCATAAAGTTCTGCTAATGGGCAATTTTGATCCAATTATAGACTTATCTCTGCCGTAATGAGAAATCAAACAGGGTCACCTGAAGAGCGTGTTAAAGGGCGTAGCACTGGCACTTTAGCAGGTCTGCTCCAGTCTACAGTGAAATGAGTGCTTTACACACAGTGCTTTAGGGTCGCTGATTGATTCCTTTCTCGAATAGTGATTTTTGGATTCTGAATGTATACAAGGTCACTTTACAACAAATGACACCAAGCTGAGTTTGCTAGGAGAGTCTTCATAAGCACATCATTTCAGTTATTTGTATGTGTTATTGCTTATATATAATATGCATCACACCACCACAGTTTGATAAAATTAAGTAAAGTGTGGAGACAGGATATAAGAAAGGTTGTTCTAATGCATGACAAAGCCTGGGGGGTTAGTGTGTTTATTTGGATTTATTATAATGAGTTGTCATTTTTCTTCATGAAGCACTCGGGTTGTATTGCAAATCGAGACATTTGTGATCTCACACACTTTTATTCCCTATGTAGTGCACTTATGTAGGGAATAGGGAATTGTTTAAGGGGCATGTGGAAGACATGCCAACAGATTTTGTCTGCAAAAATTTAGCAAATGACCGTGTTATATACGCAAATATAATATTCCATCCATCTATTAACCTCTGTAGTCCAACTAGGGACAGTGGAGGCCAGTGGTGACCATTGTATTTATTTTTATTATGTACAACCTTGTTAGGACTGCCAGTCAACATGTACACGCACATTCACACACTACGGGCAATTCTGACCTAATCTACATGTCTTTGAACTATGGGAGGAAACTGGAGAACCCCACCAAGCACGGGGAGAACATGCAAACTCACACACAGACCCGACGCAGGGCTCGAACCCAGGGTGTGGAGGTGCGAGGTGACAGTGCTAACCGCTAAGCCACCATGCCGCCACATATAATATTATTTAGCCTTTATTGTATGTGTACAAATTTAAGCTTTATCCATTCCTATTTTAATGGTGAATAAATTCGCTGAAAATTTGCTAAATATTATAACTAGCAAGATTTATCTGCCTATAGAGGAGGACTATTTCAAGCTTGAAATAAGCTTCATGACCTTCAAATCAGTAGCACAATGTAATTTTTTATCAAACATTGTCATTCTTCATTTAATTCTTTAAATACCATCAAACACCAACATTCTCAATTAAAACAACACCATTCTCCATCGAACACCAACATCCTCCATCAAACACCAACATTCTCCATCAAACAACAACATTCTCCTCAAACACCAACATTCTCCATCAAACACCAAAGTTCTCCATCAAACACCCACATTTCCCATGAAACACCAACATCCACCATCAAACACCAACATCTACCATCAAACACCAACATTTTCTATCAAACACCAACATTCTCCATAAAACATCAACAACCGCCACCAAACTCCAACATGCTGTATCAAACACAAAGATTTCCCATCATACACCACATTCTTACCCGACACAAATCAACCTACTGTATAACATATATATAGCACAGTGTTAGAGCTCATTCATCTGAATGGATTTTATCAGCAGCAGTATTCATCCAGTTCTGTAGCTGGTAAAATTTTCCCGAGCCACAGTAAAATAATTTCAGATTGAAGTCATGAACTTCACTGTGTCTCTTCATCACAACTATTCACTTTTACACCCTTATACAGCTTTGTGAAATTTATTAATACATAATTGCATCTTACAAACGACTCTTTTAACGGACTGCTCGTTTAAAATAAAGTGGCCTATACATCTAGCAAAACCCTCATGGGGGAATGAAACAACAATCAGAACAATATCACACTACAATCGCAAAGCCAGAGAAAGTCAAGTGCTGCATTGTTAAAGTAAGATGATTTATCAATTTAATTATATTACATACTGTACACTGTATACCTATACAGTAAAGTGCAAATGTACAGGATGCATAAAGAGTATACATATATGGAATACATATAAAGTCTAAATGTACAGGACTCATATAGATCGTATGTGTACGGGATACATGCAATGTACATGAAAAAAGCTGATTTTTTGGAAAGTTTAATTCCATTTGCTACACCCAGGCCTGATTACTGCCAAACCTGCTCAATCAAGAAATAACTTGAATAAACCTGTTTGACAAAGCATCTCAAAAGCAACACGATCTAAGGGAATATGTAACCTTGGTCAGGTGACGTCATTTGATTAGGTGCACCTGGAAGTTATAAAAAGGCATGTACCAGAAACATCCTCAGGTCTTTTTGTCTTCAAGGACCGTATTGTGTGTGCGTGTGTGCAAAAATCTGTGTGTTGAATACTGCACGGCAGTTAAAAAGAAAAGAAGCAGAAAGCGAAAGTAAAAGGAAATATTACTTACAACGGAGCTGGAAAGGAGATGTTTTTCTCCATGTGAGAGACTTCTCGCTAATGATGATCGCTATCCTCGAACTCAGAGTTCTTCGCGCCCGGCTCGCGTTCTTTAAAGGGAAATCACGAGCCGCGGCTCCCTCCTGGGGATCGCGTATCGATCTGGCGGAAATGCGTGAGACGGATTCGCCCCTTTCTCTTGCGCTCTTGTCGGATCAGGAGGCTCTTGCGTCCGCGTCCGCTTCTCAAGCGCGTCTCGGCGCTTCTTCTGATCGCATGGAAGAAAACAAAACTAGACGACAAGTTTCTGTCAGGTGGCTGGGGGGAGGGGCCTCAGCAATGGTCTCTCCCCTTCTTTGGCGACCTCCATGACGAGGTGACTCATTCATGGAGTAATCCTTATTCGTCTTGTGTCTTTATGCCATCAACGTCGATTGATGGCATAAACCAATGTGGTTCTGCACCTGCTGAAGGACTTGAGCACTGGCGGGTCCATCGACGAAGGGGTGTTTTTAGGGCTGTGGCTCAACCTCCTTGATGCCCCCATCTCGCTTTCCGACCTATTTGACACTAGGTTTCGGGAGGCGAAGCTTTACGAGGAAGCACTTGTGAGGTTTCTTTCCTGCCTTGCTCAAGAGTTGGAGCCATTGGCCACCCAGTCCCGACCAGGCCTGGTTCCTTTGAGGCGTGAAGCACAGAAAGAGAGTGTGGCGAGTCGAGCACCCCCTCGTAGGGACTGGGCTGCGGTTCACAGTCTGTCTCAAGGAGACTTGACCTGAGGAGCATCATCTCCTCTAAAAAGAAGTCCTAAGGCTGGTGCGCCCAGGACCGTGGAGGTGTCTCCCCCCCGAGAAGGGGCGCGTAAAATTCCAAAAGAGAATAAGAACTCCTTCGTGGCACCCTAAGAAGAGCCGCTGTCCAATCTCCGCCACCACTGGTGTTTCGGGAAGCGAAATTTTAAGTGTTTGGTTGCCTCCTGCCATGTTTCAGGATGCCAAACATCTAACATCCCCCCATCTAGCCGAAGTGTCAAAACTTTCAGAAAAACTGGCAGCATGGAAGCTACTGCCAAGTATATGTCCCCTGTAGAGACCTGTAGAGAGAGGCTACAGAATTCAGTTTGCACATCGTCCTCCGCGTTTCAACGGCGTGGTCTCCACTTCCGTGAAACCGAAATGAGCGCATCTGTTGACACAAGAATTGCAGACTTTGCTGGAAAAGGGGGCCATAGAACATGTTTTCCTGCCAGACAGACAGTCAGGCTATTACAGTCGGTATTTCTTGGTTCCCAAGAAAGATAGGGGGGTTGCGTCCAGTTCTGGATCTTCGCGGGCTGAACCGCTATCTCAGAAAATACAAGTTCATAAATGTTGACAGTCAAGATGATTGTTTCTCAAATCCAACCAGAAGATTGGTTTGTGACAATCGATCTAAAGGATGTATATTTTTATATAGAAATATTGCCACAACACAGAAGGTTCCTGAGGTTCGCTTTCGGGGGCGAAGCTTACCAGTATTGGGTCCTTCCATTTGGCCTAGCCCTGTCACCCTGCACATATACAAAATTCATGGATGCAGCTCTGGCTCCTATACGACTCCAGGGCATCCGTATTTTGATGCATGGCACATCAATTGCCTCGAAATGAGGGCTTTATTTCAGGTCCTGAAATACTTCCTCCAGCAGTTGAGGGGCTACCATGTCCTAGTGCGGGGAATGGAAACTTTACCCCGAAGTGGTGAGTCAAATCTGGGAAAGATTTTATGTAGCAGAGGTGGACCTCTTTGCCTCGCAGGACACGGCACAATGTCCCCTTTACTACTGTCTGACTTTCTGACTCTTAAGACGGTTTTTCTAATGGCCATTACTTCTCTGAAGAGAATTGGGGATTTGCAGGCTCTGTCAGTCTCATCATCCTGCGTAGACTTTGCCCCTGGGCTGGTAAAGCTATTCTGCATCCTCATCCGAATTATCTTCCGAAAGTTCCATTCTCGACCATGCACCCAGTTGTTCTCGAAGCCTTCTGTCCTCCGCCATTAAATGCTCCGGAGCAGGAAACACTTCACTTACTGTGTCCAGTATGTGCTCTGCAGATTTACGTCCACTGCACTAGCCAGTCGGAGCCGCTTTTTATATGCTATGGGGGCCGCAACCGGGGGGGCGGCTGCCACTAGACAAACGATGTCACATTGGGTGAGGGATGCTATTGCCCTAGCCTACGAGGTGCATGGTCACACTTCACCTCTAGGAGTTAGGACCCATTCAACTATGGGGCTTGCATTGTCAATGGCTTTGGCATCTTGCAGCAAGTGTGTGATGCGGCAGGGTGGTCCTCTCCGCACCCATTTGTCAGATTTTAAGGTTTGGATGTCCATGCTACTCCGAGCTCACGGGTCCTCGAATCAGCATCCCAGAGACAGGTCTAGACCTCTTTGGTAATTGTGCACACACGCTACACAACCCTGGGGGTCCAGACACTTTTTAGTGCGGCGTTGGTATTCTCGTTCCCAATAGCGTTTTTCATGCAGCATCATGCCTATTTATAACCTCCAGGTGCACCTAATAAAATGACGTCACCTGACCGAGGTTATATACAGTAAGCCAAACTTTTTCGTGTTTGACACACATGCTTCAACAACTGGTTGCGCAAAGAGTGTTCCCAATAGCGTTTTTCACGCAGCATCTCGTTCCCGCTTTTTCAGGGAACAGGGTTATAGTCAAGTAACCCGAGACGATCTTGCAGAGAAATTAATTTAAGTCTGGACAAAAATAAATATTGTGACATTGCATAAGCTTATCGATACAATGCTATGGCTGTAATCGAAGTAAAAGGCGGTCCAACTAAATGTTTTTTTTTTGACTGGGCAGTGTAAAACAGGAACCATGACAGTGGTAGAAAACTCCCCCCTGAGACTGACAGGTACACTGCAGACATAAATCGTGACAATGGCAAAACAAATAATAAATATCCTGAGACTCACCTGAGGGTTGTGACCCAGTGATTGGGAACAAATGTACTAGCTGTTACTACATAAATATCCTAAAAAATCAAATACACTAAACAGCTAGGCGTGTCTGTGTGCAACATTCAGACTTTAAAAAAAACATAAAGAAAATCACATTCAGCACTAAAATTGTATTTGCATAGCTAACAAAATTCCTTACCTTGAAAAAATAGAATATACAAGTTTCTACAGCCATCTAGTTTGAAAAATTTGAGGGGGGCATGTGCATTCTCATGTTGAATGGGCATAGTACCTCTGCCAACAATCACCAAGGAATATCCATATTCTCTAGCCAATGCCAACATTCTCTGTCTACTAAATCCAACCCATCAAAACTCATTATGACAAACATCAACATTCTCTATCAGCAGCTAGTAACAGCTGTTGGGTTACGCTATTCCTGCTCTTGTTTCCGCCATGCTGCTCAGATTTGTCTTTTATTTTCTAGAGCCACAAAATAACCACGTTATTTCCCCTGTCACTCAAAACCCATTTCAATCCCAAACTCCATTTTCACGCTATTTCCGTTCAGCTAATCCACAGCAGGGAGAGCGCTCAAGACATGGTGCAACAGCATCATTCAGGATATTAAAATACTGTCCGATCACTCATTTTATGACTTTTTTTTCATCACTGTGATGATGTTAATATAGTGTCTCTGCTAGGCTTCTTACTGCGCTTTCGTAAGGTTGAAGAAATGATAAAGGCTGCCTGGAGTCTATCACAGCGTTAGCGAGGCCGCTACAAATCCGTAGCATTCCCCATTAGTAAAGCAGCGTGCCTTATTTATGCGCCACGCATTTAAATTGCAGAGGCTAAAGGTGGAAGATGCCATTAAATTGCTGTGATTTTGAATTTAATGCTTAATAAATACTTCTCTCACCTGTTTCTTCACCTCAGCTGCAGACTTGGACATCATTTTACGCTAAATTAGCAGCAGGTGAGGTGGGATCTGGTGGTTTTTATGAGCACCACGGTGCTTTGATTTTTTCATATAAACAAATCCTTGGTTAAATAAAGAGAAATGTGGTTGGGAAAGGAGCGCATACACTTGTTGGTGGTCACAAATCTTCATGTACGTTCATGCTGTTTCCTAATCAACCAGTAATGTGGCATAAAATTGTCAAGAGCTTCAGGTAACATTCATAGATCAAACATCAGAAAGGGAAAAAAAAACGTTTCAGACCCTGCTGATCTCCTGCACAAGTTTTTTTTTGAAGAAAATCCCTTTAAGGTCAAACAGACAAGCTGCCATAAAGGATGTGTAGTGACTCCATGGTGAGAGGAAAAACATCTCAGCATTGAACAACAAATCAAGACATGAGGTTCTTCTCCTGTGAACCAGGAATTGTTTTTCCTTGGGTTCTTCACTTCCCTAGTTAGCCCTTCACTTCCCTTCAGGGCTAAAGGAAGGTCACTGGTAGTGTAAAAGGGAAACTGTTTGTTTATTGTAAAGTTTTACATACTGTAGGACCCTTAAAGGTTTGACCTGACCAAAGCACCTTTTCATCATGACACACAAACACACACGCCAAATACTCTCAAAAGCTTCTCTTCTTCTAGCTTCCTGTAGGAGTTTAAACCAGAACATTATCTAAAAAGGAAATTCAAGAAAGTAAAGTCTGCTTCTAGGGAAACAGAAGAATGCTTTTATTTTTTTTTAAAGAGCATAGACAGCGGTAACTGCCGAGTCACCTGTACTCTGACCCCGCGCTCGACCATGCTCAAGTTGACGGAACAGAAATATTCTAGAGCGTTCCTCTGACCTGTGATGTGACTCTATAAATAATGCAAACGGTGACTTTTTACCCCAAAGAGGAAGGTGGAGAAAATGGCATAGCCTGTGAAGCATCACACACACACACGCACACACACACACACACACACACACACACACACACACACACACACACAAAGGTCTAACATAAAAATTCTGACTGATTTTCATACACTCAGTCATACACTCTAATTCTGATCTATTATTATTATTATTATTATTATTATTGTGTTATTATAATCCTTATTCGTTAATTAAGTTAAAATGAATATTTACAGATTTCTCTTCTAAACCACGTCCTCTTCACTGCTGTTTTCGGTTTTACGACTTATACATTTGGTGAATAAATCAAGATCAAAGATCAGTGACAAGTGGCACAGACCCGGACGAGATCAGATCTCTCAATCAATTCAGCCACTTCATTAAAAAAAAGGGAAAAAGAATAAAAAAATGAAGCTGTTCACAGCTATCTCACATTAAGTCAAGTGATCATTCAGCACTCTACATTAAAAACTTTTTGGGTGCGGGGGTTGGGGTGCAGAGAGTCAGTTTAAAAAGCTAACTAAAGTTATAATGATATTTGGAAAAAAAAGAAAAAGAAAAAAGTTAAATGTAAAAAATAATAATATTGGGCAGAAGAGGCATTTCTCATGAGGAAGATAAAAATATAAGTATAAAATGTGTATAACTGGAGTAAATGAGTAGATTTTTCCATTAATATACAATTAGGATGCAATCAAATTGGACTTGAGTTTAGAGCACATGAGAGTGATCAGTGAGGTCAGTGTTTTAATCCATGCTGCTTATGTTTCAGATGAGTTTCAGGATGTCACAGTATTCCGTCGGGATCAGAAGCAACAGCACTACTCCCCCTTGTGTTATGTTTACTTCATTGGTTTACTTCTGTTGACCTTCCTCCAGTTAACTTCTGATTTGTACCTGATCACTTAAGGAAAAGTTTCACTGTTTCTTGGTCCAGTATTTAATGTGTCTCTGTCGTGAATGCTGGCTAGGTGACACGTCTTTAGTTTTCTAATTGTCCCTTTTTGAGATCTTTGGTCTCGGTTTCCATTCTAAAGCTAAGTGCTAATGTCTCTTTTCCATAGCAGTAGTCCATATGTTCTAGTTTTATTTAGGGGATAAGCTTTGTTACTAAAGATTTCCCAGCACTTACGTCCTTCAACTTATCTGTGCGTGACAGAAACCAAACAATTATTTGGATGTAGCAGGCACTGGTGAAGAAGGCAGCAATACTTGGCCAGGTAAACCAGTGATAGGCAGCATTTGTTTTCCCCAGGCCAACATACAGTGTTGGGTAACCAGAGTGTGGCTGACAGGGCGACCCCCTGCACAACACTCTGACAAGAGGTAGACAGCAGAGATCAACAGGGTGACTAGGGGCAGGCCACTGCACTCCTCATCAATACATGATCTCAGTCAAAACCTTCTGCAACACTCGATGAAAATAGCAGCTCTGGTATTGCATAAGGTCATCACAACAATGCTATGTTGAATATGTGCCATATAAACTACAGCCAGTCCAACAAAGTATTAGAGTGTGCGACTTTTTTGGCAAGGCATAGCTGTGACAACATTAAATAATCCTAAAATCCTGACAGTTGCACAGATCAATGCTTTAGAAGAGCTTTTGGGGACGTTTTGTTCAATATTTTTCTACAATAAAAAAAATAGGACTCACTGAGAGAAAGGAAGCACTTTCACTTGAAGAAGCACATCAGTGTTTTAGAAATTTATGCAGTTATGCATCACACACTGACACATCTCTCCTTATCACATTCTTTTTATTTCCAAGGTGAATCAGTCATTCTAACATTACGTCAGGCATAAAAGTGCCTTAATAGCAAAGAGAAATCAAATATTTTGCATTTTATGTATCTGTTACTTCTTCACACGTCATGGTTAAAACCATGTTGATTTGTTTGTAAGTCTTTATTCACTTCATATTCTATACTATGATTTACCTGTTTTGTTGAATTTCTTCATTAACCCTAGAGAGAAAGACACTGATTATAGCAGCATTCTCAAGAATTGTGTGCAAGCAAGAGTGTAATTAAATAATACGCAACACCTACTCCCAACCAACCTACCAACAAACTAAACTACCAACAAACCTACTGTACTAAGCAACCAATCCACAAAGCATCATACTGACCAAACGATCATCATCATCCTTCCAGCCAGCCAACCAATCTACAAACTTACCAACTTACAAACCTACTGACCAAACAACGAACCAGCCAACCATCCTATCAACCAACCTACCAACCAAGAAGCTTTCTAGCCAGCCATCCTACAAACTTATCAACCAACCAACCAACCAGCTTACCAGCCAGCCAACCAA
>JAOTRS010113826.1:0-18592 GCA_028565755.1 Dinotopterus cunningtoni
CAACTGCTCAGATGTGTAATGAGATAAAAATGTAAGTCGCTCTGGATAAGAGCGTCTGCCAAATGCCTAAATGTAAACTTCATTCTCACTCACTCACTTACTCAACCATTTTCCATACCGCTTATCCTGTACTCTGTGGCGTACAGGATAAGCGGTACTCTACACCAAAAGTTTCCAACATTACCCATGATGCCCTTTGATTATCTACAGATAGCAGCTCCTTTGGTACTTGATTTCTACCTGAAAAGAAGACTTCTGCAGAACTTAGTTTGTCCAGCTCTCTAACCTCCTTATATGTACTGTACATTCTCCTTAACAGGTAATCTTCCAAAACATACCCTTCTTTGTTAATACAGCCATTAACATCAACAAATTTATCATCTTTAGATCACTAAAATTACAAGAGTCTATTTTTGTATCTCAGTGCTACTCTTGTGTGTACATGCATTCAAAAAAATATTTTGTCCATTTTGCTGGCTTCAATACATCTTCGTATTTCAGTTGGACTGCTCATTCATACATCATTAAACGTTCTTGGAAATGGTGAGTGGGAAAACAAGCCCTTGTTAACAACAAAGCCTGACCCTTATCCATTATGTTTGAGATTTTTTTAATGGAAATATAATTGCACTGGCAATTTTTTATTTTTTTTGGATGAGTAAGAGGAGACAAATTCGTACTTCGCACAGCAAACACAAAAAAAAAAACTATGAAAAACCATGAAAATACAGTATCAATTACCAACCTGGAAACATAAATACATCACTCAGTAAACACTTTATTAGGAGCACCTGTACATACAGTGCCATGAAAAAAATAATTGCCCCTATCTGATTTTTACATTTTTTTGTACATTTGTTACAATTCTAATTATTAAACACATTTTAATATTACACAAAATAACCAAAGTAAATACAAAATGCAATTTTAAAAAAAAAAAAAAAGATGATTTACTGTTATTCATAAAGGATTAAAGCTGTCCAAACCTGCTTGGCCCTCACATCATGCCACAATTTAAAGAAACAAAGTAATTAACGTGTATCAGTCTGGAAGGGTTACAAAGCCATTTCTAAAGTTTTGCGACTCCACCGAACCACAGTGAGATTCATTATTCACAAACAGAAAAACTTGGAACAGTGGTGAAGCTTTCCAGGATTGGCCGGTCAGCCTCTTGTGTGCTCTTGCTACAAAAGCACAAGGACGAATCATCCAGTAGCTCATAAAAGAACTCAGAACAACTTCTAAAGAACTGCAGGCCTCACGTGCCTCAGTTAAGTTCAGTGTTCATGATGCAACAATAAGAAAGAAAGAGTTCAAGGTGAAAGCCACTGTGGACCAAAAAGAACACAAAGGCTCATCTCACATTTGAAAAAAAAAATCTTGATTAACCCCAAGACTTTTGAGCAAATATTCCGTAGACTGATACGACAAAAAAAATTTTTTTTGAAAGGTGTGTGTTTTATAACATCTTAAAACAAATGAAATTGAAACAAATAATTTTTCATGGCACTGTGTACTCATTCAAGCAATTATATAGTCAGCCAATTATGTGGTAGCAGCACAAGGCATCAAATCAAGCAGGTACAGACCAGCAACTTCAGCAGTTTAATGATGTTCATGCCAACCATCAGAATGAGGAAAAATTGGCATCTACGGTATATAGTTTTTAGTCCCAAAAAGACTGGTTTGAATGTTTCTATTGCTGCCAATTTCATGGGATTTTCATGCATAACATGCTCTAGAATGTACTCAGAATTGTGCAATAAAGAAATGACATTTATTTCTACTGATAAAAATGCCTCATTGATAAAAGAAGTCAACAGAATATGCCCAAACTGGGTTATGCTGTTTAGATAACCACCTTGTTCAATCGGTGAGCAGAAAAGCATCTCAGAATGCACAAAAGCAGATGACCATGTTAGTTTCCACTTCTGTCAGCCAAGAATAGAAGGCTGAAACTGCTGTGAGGTCAGGCTCAACAAAACCGGACAGCTGAAGACTGAAATAACGGTCAGTTGAAGTCTGTTCTGATCAATCTTGGTTTCTGCTCATGGTCACAGATGGCAGAGTCAGACTTGACTTCTGATAACCAACAGCATGACATCATGGACCAAACACTTACTTGTATCAACAGTTCAGGCTGGCAGAGGTGGTGTCACGGTGTGAGGAATGTTTTCTTGACACACCTTGGCCCCGTTAATACCAATCAATCATTGGTTGAATGCCACAGCATGTCTGAGTATCGCTGCTAACCATGTAGTTTCTTTCATGACCTCAATTTACCATCTTCTAATGGCTACTTTGGCCTTTCCGGTCACCGGATCAGGATCCAATAAAACACCATTGAGATGTGGTTAAATGTAAGATCATACAGAGAGCACCTGTAAAATCTGCATGATACAATCATGTTAAAATGGATCTGACTTTCAAAGAGATGTTCCCAACATCTTGTGGAATCCATGACATGAAGAATTGAAACTGGTTTAATAGCAAAGGGAGGCCCCGTCTAGTCTTATGATGACGTTCTTAAGAAAAGTGTATAATGTGCATAGTATAAAAAATATTTCATTAAAATAAAAATCCATGCAAGTGGGAATTGTAGTAAATGATGGCTACACTAGTGAACAGTCGTACAGAACAGGGGCTTTTGGTGGTCCAACTTCAGGAGGTGAAATGCCATTCTTTAAAATGTCAAATGTGTGTTTTTCTGGCACATAAAAATAACTGACTGTGACTGACTAATGGTGTGTACAGCTGTGAATGTGTTTCAGTGTGTCGAGGAAACACAGAGGCAGTGTGAGGTCTCGTTGTTTCCTGTGGATCTCCATTCGGCTTTCCCCGTGTGCCCCTCCTGCTTCTCGGGGAAATGCCTGTGCTTGTAAAGAATAAAGTTCCGGGGGATCCTCGAGAGTTTATTTGAGCCACAGGGGGAAGAAAATATGAGGTGGTCCCCTACGTCAGCCTTTACCATGAGAGTTTCCACTGACAACTCAGGTTTACCTGTGTAAACAGCTATAAAGTGTTATTTTTGGAAAAACAAGAGATCACTTGTGGTATGTTGATCAGCCAAGAGTATGAAATTGTGTTTTAGGAATAAATGGCGTCATGGCAGCCGAACCCTGCCCCTGCAGGGTGGTGATTAGTTCCAGCCCTATTTTAACACACCGAAACCACGCAATCTAAGTCTTTATTAGCTTCTGAATAATACGTGACTTAGTAAAGAGATGGAAATATTACAGATTGAGAAAAAAAACTGGCATCCATAAGATTTGTCAAATGTGATTTTTTTGTAAATATGTTTAATATGGTTAATATCTGAAACGCTCCATAATTGATATTGAAAAAAAAAAGGTTGAAAACATTTACTTCAGATTTTCGGGCGCTGGCGCCATCTGGTGGAACTAAACGCTATTACAGAAACATTACATTTGATCTGTTTTAGACATTAAATTAATTTTAAAAATATATAAAATAATAATAATAATAATAATAATAATAATAATAATAATAAAAACGTAGGTTCAAAAAGAATTAGTGTGGTGTAAAGAGCCTGTATAGTAATGGGGTTTCCAAACTGTTTGAGGAAAATAACGAATTTTTACCACTCTTATTTACTTTTCTTTTTATTATTATGAATCATGGTTACAATATTGTATTGTAAATCAGGTGTGCCGTCTAAATCAGTGGAACTTAAACTTTGTGCAGCCAAAGATCATCTTATGATCACAGCATAAATCGGAATTTAAGCAGAACATTTCATGCAGAAAATTCATTCCAGTCGCTTCAAAACAATTTCTTCGTAAATTGCACTTGGTGCTTTTACTGACATCTAGTGGTCAGAATGTGGTATAACTTTTGCTTGCATCTACTCTTTTTTTTTTTTGTCTTAGCCGTTCATTTGATTGATACGTTATACATTATCACAAACAAACAAACAAAAACAGTTAGTGGACTTTATATTAATTTAAACAGCTTTCATTATACTCATTATATTGACCCTTCAGCCTTAAAGCACACAGACATAAGAGGAACTGATTTATCGTCATTCTATCTGACATCACCCAAATGAGGATGGGTGCCCTGTTGAATCTGGTTCCACTAAAAGCTTCTTCCTATTCTCATATCAAGGAGATTTTCCTTGTCAATGTCACCTTCATTTTGCTTACTGAGATAATTCACTCATTCAGCACTTGTACAACCTTGTCATTTTCCAAACTACGAAATATATAATATATAATATAATATATTAGGAAAAATAAACAACCCCTCAAAACCTTTCAGTTTAGGACTGCTATGTTAATTTGTACAAAGTTATACAAAGTTTATTATTCTGAGGTTTATTATGCTGTCCAATAAAGAATAAATGCAGTTTGGATAAAATGACTCAATACAAGGGAAAAGTATTGTGGCGTGGGCGGGGCGGCGGCTGACGACCAGCATGCCTTGCGGGGATGTCTGTGTGTTCACCATGTTGGGGAAGGGTGTTTGGATTAGTGGCTTCGGCCCTGTTTGTGTGTGACGTGTGAAATGTGCTCCGGTTTATGCATAGGCTGGATTGGAGGTAGGTTCTCGTGTAAATGTGTTGCTCATGCTATACATACTGTGTGCATAATAAAGCACTCCCAGCCATTGTATTGGGCAGCAATTAAGCTCACTTGTTTCTCCAACATTCTTCCCGGCGGTAAAACGATACACTATCTTTCCTGCATAAGAACATAGAAAGTACACAAGAGCTACATAAGTTTAGCATGTTTATTAATTAGTTAATTAACAATGTTAATGTGTGTCACCATAGTCAGGTAGTATGCCTGTTGAATTTATAAAAAATAAAACATACTGTAAATGTGGACATTATTAATAAGCTCTATTATCCTGCTTATCCTGTTATCCTTTAAATGCCCAAATTATCCTCAGTTGGCTTAAAAACATCAGATTTCAAAGTATGACGCAAAAAATACTTTTACAATTTGGACAACAAACAGCACAATAATACATGTTTTAAATAATATTAATATTAATTCTAAATGTGAACATAAAAAGTCAGGTCTTATTAGACATGGTCACAGCTTTTAATTTTAGAATTCTACAAACATAAATAATATTACATCTGTGAGTAGTTACAATTTTAAAAGCTCAAGAATTTTCCACAAAAGTAACAAATCCTTGCAGAACAGTGTAGAAACCGCTATTACATTTGTGTGAAATGTGTTATAATAAAATTAGAAAAACTACCTACTGTATGATGTGACGAAGTTTCACAACTATAAGAGATAGACTCCTACTTCATGACACCTTCTAGCTACAAGCTTATTTTCTGCACACTAACCTTTGCTTGGGGGCAGAGTCAGCCCAAGCTTTTTTAAATTTTATTTGGGGTCCCTCTGTGCTGCCAATACAATTGATTATTGTCAATGCTTGATTATTTGCACAGTATAAATTTAACAGTTGGTTGTGCCCCACTTTCAAAATATTTTAACAGAGCTCCTAGGGAAGTTTCAGGGAAGTATAGTTGATAGGTGCGATGGGAGCGGTGAATGAGGCGGTAAAAGCAAGGGGCAGGGTGGATATGGAGCAAGAGTGCACAGGTGGCATGCTGTGACAGTACACAACACCCCCTCAAAAGATTACTTGCTCAATGTAAACAAACACCTGCACTAATAGATAATAATTACAATAGCTCAACTTTATATTTTTACTGGCGTAAGTTCATTTTTTCAATCCTCAGATAACTGCGCTGAAGTGGTATAAGTGAATTTTAACAGGCTGTCATTTCAAGACAAAACTTCATCTTTATCTGATCTACTTTTTCGATTTCTCATCTGTGATTCACTCTTGATTACAGAGCAGGGAGTGTATTTGGCTGACGACAAAAGAAGTACAACTTACTGTAACATAAACAACACATAAAATTGTATTTCTTTGTATTAATAAGTTAGGCAGAGAGTTCTGCCATACAGAAAGATGGCCAGGCATGAACGTGGGCTTCAAGCTGAAATAATGATAACACTGATTACATTAAAGTTGATCAGATTATTTTTAGCTTTACCTTTTTAACTATTTCTACAAACTCTTTATCTGTCAATGACGGCTACTAACGCTAATAATTATTACAGACATGTACAGTAGCACAAGTAATATTGCATTTTAAAATTTCATCTTTAAAAATTAAGTGAGGAACAAAATATCCATCTGGTTACATTTGGTGTTTTAAGGCAATTACCTTATTGGGAAAAAATACTTCAAAATCTTCCCCAAATAGGAAAGCTCTTCTCTTTCTTTCTTTCTTTCTTTCTTTCTTTTACAAATAAACTGATAAAGTCAAAACTTACAAAAAAGTTTTCTCTATGCTTTCCCTGTTGGTCATCAGTTTTAGGAGGTGAGTAAAAAAGAAAGAAATATCTGGACTAACAGTGACCTGAAACATTTCAAGTTAAGCTTGACAAGTCAAGCAAAGCACACATAAATTATGCTATCAAGCTGGTAAGCTTGATGAAGGTCACCATATGAGTGTCCAGAACCACATTAAGGGGTGGATAAAATGGGTACATTCTGTCAAGATTTTAAAAGGGGCATTTTTTCAGTTCATACAGTAGATGTTTAGAGTCATGCTATAGAGGTCTGAACTTTGACTTGGCCATTCAAACACTTTGAGGTTTCTTCTTAACCACTTTAATGTTTATTTGGTTATCCTTCAAACCAAACCTATGACAAAAATTATAGACCATTTATTTCTTTGTATTCGGATCAAATAATTTTCTCCACGGTGTGCGAATTTCATGTTTTTCTGCATTAGTTTGTCATAAAATGTGATCTGATCTTCATCTACGTCAAGGACAAATATAATGTGCCTAAAATAATAACACATAATTTCTGTCTTTATTGAACACACTCATTCAACATTCAAAATGGTAGTGGAAAAAGTAGGTGAACTCTTGGAATTAATAACTGGTTGACCCCCCTTTTTGGTATGGTATCCACAGTCCCAAAGTGTCTCTTTTTGTTTAACTGTAGACTGGTGAATTTCTAAAGTCTTTAAAATCACTTTTTAACCCTTTATACCTTTATGTAAATCAACAAGTCTTAATTGTAGATCCTCTGTTCCTCTGTAGATCCTCAGACATCAGTCTGTTCATCAACAAAAACTCCAAGGAATTTGAACCTATCCTAGTACATGACCATACACAGATCAACATCAACAGCACCATCTAAACATGGGACTCCACCCTTGGGCGTATGGTCATGCTATACTAAATATGCCGGCATTTATTACAACAGCATTCCTCTTGTATGATATTGCTTAATTGTATAATATAAATGAAAAAAAAAAAAAAACACTGAGCACACATCTTAGCTGCCAAGAATTCCTCCTTTTTAGTCACAATTTTGTTGTTAAATATCGATATACTGTATACAAATAAAATTGTACACAAACCTACATTGTAGACATACATGTTATCCTACATTCCATCACGTTCCTCTTTTGTTTCACTTCTGTCTCAAGCCATTTTATGTCCCCCAAGATCTTCACCACTTCCCTTTTGAAACGTGGGAGACACCTGTTTTTCCTGCTTTGCTTGTTTCTGCACTTTCGTTTCTTATTTCATTCGCCTGTGTCTATGTATAGTTTTTTTGAGACTGTTGTTTTAATATAAGTAATTTAATGTAATACAATAAGAAAAACTAGATATATAATCAAATAATTCTTCTAAATTCAAATAATGTAAATGAAAGATCTAAAGCATTACATGCTGTAGTCCGTTGCCTTGATATATCTCTGTGTCATGCAACTGCTTTAGCCATACGTTGCCTGACTGGGCTGGGAATATTTTCTGAACAATGCATTTTTACAAATGTTTTGGCTGGGAGACTTTTGTTTCTCCAAAAGATTCATTGTCCTCCTCATTCTGGGTAAAGTGATGACCAAGAGTATGTGATTGTAGTCATGGTCATTGCTAGCACTGCAATAGAACTTAAAAAAGAAATTTACACCAAAATTGTAAATGACAACATGGTATTTCACAGGCTCTGACCAAATAAAGCTTGAAAAATATATAGCTGTCTTTTTAAATGGAACAATTAGAGGGTCAAATGATATCAGGCACTAGTACATTCAAGAATGGCATCTTTTTGATACATTACTTACTGTATCTTGTTCTGTAGTGAGTTTTACAATATGCTTTTCTACATGAACAGTTTGACACCTAAACATGATAAATGCAATTTTCAGATCTTTATTTTGGCAAATTATTCTCTGACACGTCTGTCTATAACAAAACGTTTAATTTGAAAACTGCTATATAACCTTATTTTAAAAGCTTTAAACTTCCATATTTTGAGCAAAGCATGGCATGTAGATGCCAGATGTCTAGATGTCCAGAGCAAAAGGCGACACAAGGTGTCACTTAACATCTGTGATATGTTCTGTGGACTAGGTTGGAAGAAGGCTCGGTGATTCTAATACTTTTTATTCCAATACTTCTGAATCAAACGTTGCTTTTCACTGCATGCATGCCCGTAAACAAACATGCACGTTGACACAAACACAGACACACACTTACCCTATGCTCAGTGTGCTGGTTCCCTTAGGCACAGGTTAGTGAGTGTCTGTCTGTCTTTCTCTCTCTCTCTCTCTGCCAACCCAAGGAACCCACATTTAAATAAACATCAGATAACCAGCCACAAGTGTAAAGCATTACTTATCAGTTGTAACTACCTATTTCTTGGGGTTATAAAACAGTGGTTTATTAGAATTGGGATATGAGACAGTATGTACTCTATTGATGTTAGCTAGCTTAAGAATGTAAAGTGATGTGTACAAGCTTGTGGGACTAATCCGGTCCCTTGTTAATTCAATATGGGACACATTTTATTTTCAATACCGGACAATCCCATATGGAATGCGGAAAATATTATTTTCTTTTGTCACATAAATCTATGCTATTCTACCTAGCTTTAACTAGCTAGGAAATGTCAGCTTCCTTTCAAGAAGTTTTCTTTCACATGGACAAATTTTCTCCTTCACTCACAGGATTACTTCTGTCCCTTCTTTATTTTCATGTTTTTTTTTTTCTTCAATTTAACTTCAAGTTGACTACAGGGTGCTGCAAAACCTTACAATCTTTAGTGTATTACTGTTTTTTTGCCATTGTTTTGGTACCCCCCTTCCTCTTTTGCATGTGCCCCTATGTGCTGCATATGTTGTTGTAAGGGGTTCAATCTTCTTGCACGGTTGGCACCACAGACACACAGACACGAGGGGAGGTCTTATGGGAAGAAGGATAATTTTATAATATAATATAATATAATTTTAATGTCGCAAACAGGACTTTTTTTTGGCTTTCTTTCAAAACTTACATTTTTTTGACACTCTTCCATAAAGCCCAAATTTGTGGAGTGCATGGCTAATACTGTAGTTATCCTGTGGACAGATTGTCCCACCTAAGCTTTAGATCTCTGCAGCTCCTCCAGAGTTGTCATGGGCCTTAAGGCTGCTTCTCTGATTAATGCTCTCCATGCCCGGCCTATCAGTTTAAGTGGATGGCCATGTCTTGGTAGGTTTGCAGTTATGCCATACTCATTCCATTTTTGGATTTTGGATTGAACAGTGCTTTGTGAGGTGTTCAAAGCATGGAATATTTTTTTTTCTAACCTAACCCTGCTTTAAACTTCTCAACAACTTTATCCCTGACCTGTCTGGTGAAATCATTTGGGCTTCATGATGCTGTTTGTTTACTAATGTTTTCTAACAAACCTCTAAGTGCTTCACAGAACAGCTATATATACTGAGATTAAATTACATGTATGGATAGGTGGCCAGCCGGCCCCTTCCACCTCTCTATAGGGTGCAGCCTCAGACAGGATTCCTTTTCCTTTTTCGGATCCCAAAGGCTGGCTCTTCGCGGGAGTTTGTGCAGCGTTCATGCGGCTGTCCTCCTTGCAGGAAATCAAACGACTGCTTTCAGTTTCTATGAGCCCTGGGGCACATTACATCATCCTGCTTGCATGACAAAAAAAGCAGTATAACAAAAAAGCAGTTATTCTAACTTATAATTAGCATATAAGTTTAAGGAATGTGAAAATACATTGTCATGATTATACTGAATGACCAGGTTTTTTGATCAATAGATTTTTCCTTCTCTGATGGCAGGATTGCCAGGATTTATCAGGCTCAAATAGTGAAAGGTTTTTTGATCAATATATTTTTCCTTCATTTACAGATGACAGGATTGCCAGGATTCATCAGGCTCAAATAGTGAAAGAGTTGTTCAGGGAGCACGAGACATCATTTTCATACAGAGTCCAAAGGTTAACACCATTGAAAATCTTTGGGATGTCCAGGAGAAGAGTTTATGCAGGGGGCCGACTCGCCCAACATCAATACAAGATCCTGGAGAAAATTTAATATGATGCTAAATAGAAATAGATGTTCTAAAATTGCATAAGGTTATCAAAAAAAATGCCATTGCAGTAATCAAAGCAAAAGGCGGTCCAATAAAATATGAGTGTACGATTCTTATGGTTTATATATGTAATTTATTAATTTATTGCTCAGACAGTGTATTTTACTAACTCTTAATCATTCAGAAGTCCACTAAGCTCATTTTTTTTTTGTAATCTTAAGGTTATAAAATAAAATTGTGTAATAGCTAAGTTTGTCTATTTTACAAAATGTATTAGTTTCTCTCAGGAGATACAGTGTTGACTTTTTCTTCTCTGAGCTAGAAAACACAAAATTTATTAATACATGGGTCAATTCTAAATTGGATAAATCAACAGGTACAAATATGAATATCAAGTGTTCAGAAAATTCAGCCAATTACTGTACAAAACAATGAAAATCTAAATGACATTTCACAGCACTTTTCTCTCTAATTACTGCACCTTTATAGAAGCAGAAGATTTTAGAAAATCAAAAGATATTTTTTACATTATGTAACTTTTACTACAGCCCTGATCATACCACATTGTCACATTTACAGCTGCACAGTTATATGGTTTTTCCAAGCTTTTTTTTACTTTCTCTTTTCTTTTTTTATGATTAAAAATTTTTATCAACAGAGATGGATTCCGATTGTATGCAAATAGCTGCCCTGGGAAGACCGCTGTACCCTGGCATGT
The DNA here is from genome assembly GCA_028565755.1 of Dinotopterus cunningtoni. NCBI lineage: Eukaryota > Metazoa > Chordata > Actinopteri > Siluriformes > Clariidae > Dinotopterus > Dinotopterus cunningtoni. The sequence goes on from JAOTRS010113826.1 coordinate 11,119, forward strand.
TGTACGATTGCTGCAGGGACACCTTTATTCCAGGTAGAATTTACATTATTTTTACAATTGTCTGGATTAAGTAGGCCTGTTAATCCAGCATCATCAGTAGGATGGGTGACTACAGGCTATCCTAAAAGTCATTGCCTTCAAGGTTACTGCAGTTATTTATAACCAGATTTTGTTAAGTTTAGTTTCTATAATTTTTTTCCTCCCCTTTTTTTTTCATGGAATATGTTAACAAAACCGCCCGGGGTAGAGTCAGGCAAGAGTCAGGTGATGTACAATGGGCATAAACTAGATAAAACTAAACTCGATAACAAAACAACTCAGATAGCACACTGCAGAAGGCCAATGGCAGTGCATATGTGGGGCCAACGTTGGCATAAGTGGTTGGCCCAATGTCATTTGGTCCTTTGGCTCAAGGTTGGCACAATGTTGGTTCAGTAGATAATCACAAGGTTGGCACAATGTTGGCACAACATTGGTTTAGTAGATAAAGGTTAGAAATTGGAAATTAAATTAAACTTTTTTTTATCTTTTCCAAAATCAAGAAAACACATTTATCTCCAGCTATTTATTTGCTAACATTATAAAATTAATACAAACTAAAAAAAAAATATATGTAAACATTTTGATGATAAACTACAAAATAAACACCTAGTAAAACCACTTTTGTTTCAGCAGGGTGGATGAAAATGAATGCATGCAAACAAAGTACTCATTGCCTCAGACTATCTTTTATATCAGGTGTCTCTGCATCTTCCTCATCATCATTCACCTCAATACTTTCACCATAAGCTTGGCCACTGTAGCTTGGCTGTTTTTTATCACCATCTTTATTATCTACATCATCAGCATCATCATAATCATCATCATCTCCCGATGATTATATATGGTGTGATTAAATGAAGAGCTGCTTTCAAGCAATGTCAGCATCTACTGTATAACTTCTTAGTCATCTTGTTCCTCAAATCCCTCTAAAGTTGCAGAAACTATATTTCTGGCATGTGCTGCTGCCCATCATTCTTTTAGATGCTATTTTGTTCATTACCATTACACTATTTTGTTCATAACCAAAATTACCAAACCAAAATTTACTATAGAGATATGCTATGGGAAAGTAGGTCACCAGGGTGATGCAAGTGTGGGAAGGAGTCTGCATCTATGTCATTTAGCCATAAATCACAACAGAGAAAACGGAAATGAATAACAACACATTATCAGTTACAGTAGATATAATTTATGATAACAGGACATATACCTCCAGTAATATTGTTTTGACTTTTTTTTTACAAAAGTCTTTTGGCAGCATATGAAGTGTTTGTGTTCAACACATGCTAGCATGAATTAGCAATAATAGACAAGTAGTTGTTTGTCTGTCTTATTCTCTCAATGCATTGCAATTTCTTATACATTATTTAGTCATCGTGGATCACTAAATATTCATAGTTTTATAGGCAATATTTAGGAAACAGAATCATACTCACAAATAGCTAGCAATCTCCAAAAAAAAAGCAATGTCTGTCCTTGTACACACTGTTCACACGTGGAAAGTCGTGATACTTCCTGATATGCACACATACACTCACAGCATTGGAGAATGCAGAGAAGTGTTGCTGCCTATTGGGGAGAATGGGAGCAACATAGACGACATTATTGGACCAACATTGGGCCAACGGTGGTATCCGCTGAGTTAGCTATATAGTTCTTTAAATGTTATTTATATTCTAGATTGGTAACCCACCCTCATATGAGCTCCTGATGTGACCCTGCTGCACAAAGCTAAAGCAATATAATTTAATTTCCAGTTTTCAACCTTGCCATTATCTACTGAACCAACGTTGGGCCAACCTTGTGGTTATCTCTTGAACCAATGTTGTGCTAACCTAATCTTTACCCCCACCGATGAGCCAACGGACAAAATGATGTTGACCTAATGTTGACCCTTCAGTGGTGTCGTATCTGGAATACATGCGCTAATGTTGGCCTAACGTTGGCCCGATGTCGGAGCACTGACAAAAGGTTACCAAAATTTTGCCAATGTTGGGCCAACAGAGTAGTGCTATCTGAGAAATGGGGTCAAACTCCGAAAGGTACAACAAGATTTTTAGAAAGTCTTGGTAATGATACTGGAACAAGCCATAGGGAACGTATACTTTGCAAAGACTGGATGTGCTGAATCTCTATTATTTGAATCTGTGATTTGTCACATGGCTGCACTAAATTTAAAGAATCCAAGTGCAAAAGATTGACAGAGATGGGGTCAAATCATTAGAGAGCATGTTGTTTGAGGAAGCGAAAGCGAGGATTAAGCAAGCATAAATTAATAACTGAGAAATCAAAGAGCGAGGTGACAAATCCAAAAACAAAACAAACAAAAAAAAAACAAAGAGCAAGGCGACAAATCTAAATTATAAGGCAAAAGCGAAGAAATGCGAGAGAATTGGGCGAAAATTCACGCAATAATCCGGCAATGAAGCAGCATGCAGCGCATGTTTAGATGCCGGGAGTAATCAGTGCAGAATGCAAGACCGCTGTGCAGACAGGGTGGAAACGGGGGCATGGAAAAACATATAAACAGTCAATAAAAGCAAGAACATGTGGGGAGAATGTGACAGCGTGGAAAAAATGCTAGAGAGGTTTATGGAGCAGGCATGAACCGTGACAAAGTCTCAAGGGGGTAGAGTTCCCGATGAGCCGTTGCTGGGAGTTGTAGTTCTGACATCAAATAATGTTTTTTTTTGTACTTTATCAAGACAGTCATCCATCACAAAAAAGCATGCAGCAATCATTAATCCTGTAACATACTAATTTCTCTCTAGCATATACCTGCCCAGCGATAGTGCAGCAGGGCTTCATCAACTAGAGCTCTTGCAAACATACAACAGTTCATCAGACCATTTAACTTCTGTATGCTTTTCCGCTTCTCATTTACCAAGGTAACATAAACGTAATAGCTCATTTGGCACTGTGGCCTCCCAACCAAGTGGAATGCAAGGTGGCATTAATGAACATGACATTGCTGGTGACACATCTCACCTAAAGGCTTTGAACTCTCTCCCCACCTGGATACAAGGAGACATGAAAATTAGTTTGGCGTTATGGAGAAATCAGAAATTGTCTTTGCATGTTGTTTTGGGCCTTAATGTTGAGGAGAGATTGCAGCTGGGTAGCTTGCTGATAGTCAGTCTATGATGGACTTTGTTATTTGCCTTAGCACTTCCACCTTTAGTTACAGCCAGCTATTAGGATTCCGTCACTGGTAAGACATCGGCTACTACCTAGACTTCTATAGTAAGTCTCATATACTATATAAACATTTAAGTTACAAACTTTGGAAGATTCATACATGTGATTGCACATGTTCAATTGCGGGAGTTAGAGCACATGTTTGGTGTACATTGTCACATGCATGCATCATGCAGCCTCTACAAGCCCAGGATGTCCAGAAGCAAGTGTAAAAGCAATGGTGATGAAGATGAAGCTGGTAGTGCTAAGAGGCGCCAAGCAATAATGATGGAGACAAAAGTGAAAATAATTAAGAGAATGGAGCAAGATGAAAAGATAGCAGTCATTGCTTGTACTTTTAACATAATTTGTTCAATCATCAGCATGATTCTTAAGAACACTGCTGTGATATACTACTGTATGTACAGTATACCCAATTGTGTTCGTATCCAAATACCTACACAGTGTTTTTTAAACTAGTGAACAAAATGGTTCTTATGGACGAGCTTTCCGAACAAAACTCCTTTATATGTAGGGCACTTACTGTACACCGCCAGTTCTGGTCTGCCATCACCACTGAACTGTGATTGGCACCTTGGCCTTCCATGGGGACATACTGCCGGCAAGTTCTTGATTGCTGCTTCTTGCACAGCACACTAACTTTGTGCCATCATGCCTGCTTTCTCTTCACTTCATTTCTTACTTTTGCTCTCCCCAATTCCTAATTCTCTTTAAATATTTAATAAAAAAAAGACCTTTTGGTGAAGACTGCCTCATGTCTGTGGTGCTCCCTGAGGCAATTTCTTACAAGTTTTTAAAAGCATTGAGTTTGATATGTACTCTGCAACAATCATGTTCTATTGGCAAAAATCTTTAATCCTCCAGCTTGTAAATTTTTTTTAAATAGAAAAAAAAATGCAGCTTTTCATATTATCAACAGCTAAAATACTTTATTTCCTTTGGAGTTTGGTGCGCTGTGCATGTGCATGTACTGTATGTCTCCTCTGTTATTTTTCTTTCTTTTGCATGCGCGCTCTCTCTCTCGCCCTCTCTTGCTCTCTCTTTCATTCAGGCTGGCTCACCTGTTGCTTACCCACGAGAGTGGAGAGTTATAAAATGTGGGAGAGAACTTTTATTCCTCCCCCCATTGCCGTAAGTCCATTGTGTGAATATTGTGCCTGATTTTTGTCTTATTTGTCTGAATTGAGTTTACTTGGTTAACTTTTATTGGTGGTTTGGGATCAGTCTGTTTAGTGGTGGTAATAAAAAAAAAATGATTTATTCGCGTTATATCACATTTTCATATTTTCATTTTATAGAGGTTGAGTTATATTACGGAAGGCAGTACCACTAAAAACCTCTGATGGTTACAAAGCACTTCAACATCAAAGAAAGTTCCACCATACACAATGCTTGTATTTTATAATCTATTTATGTGAAATATTTGCCATACCATGTGAGTTGTTACTATAGAAACAATACTGTAGTAGAACAAGAATCTTAATATACGGTTAATGTGGAATTTACAGTTGTACCACTGTCAGAAATGTTTTTAGAATTAGCTATTAATAATAGCTAATATTAATGTTATTAGCTAATATTTCTCACTACTTTCTTTTTTCAGGTGTTACTTTATGGGATAAGAAAGAACTTAATGATGGCCTTGATATGCATCAATGCCCTGAAATAGATCTGAAGTTTTCTGCCTCTGACTCTGTCAGTGACAAGGCCAACCTTCTAGATATAAGTACTTCACTAAAAGTCAGTTTCTTAAGTGGGTTGGTGGAGATTGGAGGCTCTGCAAAGTACCTGCATGACAAAAAACTCTCACCACGTCAGTGTAGAATTACTATGCAGTACAGCAAGACAACACAATTTGAACAACTTACGATGAAGCAGCTTGCCAATATCACCTACCCACAAGTATTTGACCAGAAAACAGCTACTCATGTAGTTACAGCTGTGTTGTATGGAGCTCAGGCTTTCATGGTGTTTGATTATACAAGTAAAGAAAGTGAGAGCCGACAGCATCTTGAAAAAAACTTTTATGCAGTAGTCAAGAATATCCCTACAATTGCTGAGGGGAAGGCATCTGTACAGATGACTGAAGAGGAAAAAGAACTAGCTGAGTGCATCAGCGTCAAGTTTTATGGTGACATTGAACTGGACATTAATCCCACCACATACAAGGAAGCCCTAGATGTGTACAAAAGTTTACCCACTCTGATGAAGCAACAACAAACTAAAGGTTTGCCACTCACCGTATGGCTGTATCCTCTCATACGTTTCAATCACAATGCTGCAAAATTGGTGAGAGAAATCAGCCTCAGCCATGTGGGTAAAACAGAACAATTGCTGGAGGAGCTTGGAGAAGGAGAGAGAAGATGCAATGATTTAAAGAACAATCTAATGACTGACAATTTCCCTGATGTAAAAGACAGGCTGTTAAAGTTTTGGTGTTTACAAAGTAATTATAAGACATCATTCCAGAAGGCACTCTCTAGCGTTTTGCCAGCTATTCGGAGTGGGACAAAAGAGGACAAGGCACTGGAGGATATCCTGAATACCCATTACTCATCACCCTTCACAGCTGGCAACATGAATAAATGGTTAGACAATATCACAACTGAATTAAATATACTTAGTTCCTATACCAAGGGGCTTAAGGACTTTGTAAAATCACCAGCATTACTCAGTTCCATCCTCTTGGATCCTGATGTTGATGTGGTGGTATGCTTGTCTTTTACATCTCTAAAATATGAAGATTCCTACCTAGCAGAGCATGACTTTACTGTCTTGGGGCAAACAGGTGAGAGAGATTTCTCCTGCCAAGCAGCACAGCCTTGGATCACATCTCCTGATATCTCTGAGCGAATGAGGCAGAATCTTTCTCTTTTTGCAAGTTTTTTAAATGCCAATAAAAATGATAAGAGAATGAAATTTATAATTACCTCCATATCTGACCCCAACAATCCAGGAAACTCCATCCGCCTTTATCAGAAAGGCTATCTGACAGATCCTAAGTTCCAGCCTGTATCCAAACCCCCGCTTCCTGTAGTAGTGACCAATGATGAAAAAGCCGTCCTAACGCTTTCAAAATCCCCAACTGGAAAGACAATACAGTTCAGAGTTGAATGCACAATGACATCACCGACTGATTCAGAAGCTGATATAGATGAATGGACAGTCATGGACACTCCAGATGCCCAGACCAGCTTTACATTGACTGGACTAAAGCCAGCAGTACAACACTTTGTCCGGTACAGAGCTATTAGTGATGTGGGAGTGAGTGAAGCCAGCGACTCTGTCCCAATCTCGATTCATCAGAAGCTCACTGTTAAACTGGGCCTGTCATGGGTCAGTTATGATAATATAAAATTTTTAATCATAAGTCTTACATGCATATGTATGTGGTCTAATGTGTAATGACTACATTGAATAATTAGTTGTTAATTTGTCTTAAACAAATTCTTTTATTTAGTTTTTTTATATATACAAATCTACAAATGTAAGCAACTTTTCAAATACTTGTCAATACATTAAGATAAAACAGAATTATAAATAGATTTAAGTTGAATCAAATAATAAATTTGTGTCCATGTTAGTAATAGGTGTATATATTTATATACACAGTATATAATATATAAATTAACTCTATTATACACCTTTATAGAGTTTAATTTACTTATAATTTTCTATTTCACAGAATATCACCACATCTTCCATCCTCAATGAAATAAGGACAAAAATAATGACCATTAAGGGCATGTCACGATGGTCTTTCTCTACTATCAAGGCAGAGGTTTCAAATGATGTCAACAGTCCTGTGAGTAGTAGAAGTTCACTTCACTAATAAAGTCATACAGTGGCCCAGAAGGGCAAAGCATTTCTCCTGTGTGTGACTACTCCGCTCCTGTGTGTTGCCTCACTCCTGTGTGTGACTGTACCACTACTGTGATTTCTCCACTCGTGTGTGTGACTACTTCACTCCTGGGCTGATTATGGAATCTACAGTGAATTATGCCATCCTTGTTAAAATTTTTACCAAATTTGCGACTAGAGACAATTGCCATTTAAATATTTTAAATTGATTAAATGTTACTGTTCTGTTTAATAATGCTAAATTTGTAGCAGTGCTTACACTACAGGTAAAATGCCGGGCAGAGTGTAAATGGCAGTCTGTCATGTCTGTGGGTGAAGGAAGCGAACGCAGAAGCAGGATTAAATAATTATAGGTTTTATTCCTTCTTTCTTT
>JAOTRS010113885.1:0-18549 GCA_028565755.1 Dinotopterus cunningtoni
GATTAATGTAACATACTTTACATTACAATAATTACAGTAAGCAACAATCCTTACATTTAATTAGTCATTATCTGTTATTAATTAAAAAAATAACATATCTTTGTCTATTAAGTGAACATAGCAAGCTGAATGCTAACTGATATTTAAGTAAAATCCCATGAAGAGAGCATGGACAAATTTAACTCTTTTGGATTTCATGTCCATAGATAATCTTATGCAACATTATTCATATGATAGGGAACCATCCATCCATCTATCATCTGCAGTTCAACCAGGGACTGTGGTGGCCAGTGGTGTCCACTGTATTTATTCCCATTTTGTATGACCATGGTAGGACCTCCGGGCAACATTCAAACACACATACACACACCACAGGCAGTTTGGAAACGCCAATTAGCCTAATATGTTTTTGGACTGTGGAAGAAAACCGGAGTTCCCGGAGAAAACCCACCAATCATGGGGAGAACATGTTAACTCCAAGCACACAAACCCTGAGGCCAGGACCTGGAGGCATAAGCAACAGTGCTAACCACTAAGTGTGCCACCATGGTAGGGAACAGGTATTGTAAATTAACAATTGAACAGTTTGACAACAAAATAAGAACTCCATTTTTGCAGATCTTTTTTTTGAAGTAAAGCAATAAGTATTTTTGTACACAAACTGATTTGGTTTCTTTATTTGTTTTTTTTTTTTTTTTTAGACAGGGGATTTAAAAGAAAGACTTTATTTTTGTTAAGTATATAATATGTTGTTTGAACAACATCTCATAGAAAGTCTCATAATGCCCTATGTTGTATCATGAACACCTATCGTAACATGGACATTGAGTGGCCCATGCCTGTCATTTATTACTGCTGGAGTCCCTGCAACAGTAGTAACAGAGTGTAACTGCCCTTTTCTTGGCTTCAACATTTTCCAAAAACCAGTTCAACACATTTAAACCACTCTCGGCTGCTGTGTTGCACGGGAAATATCTTCGCTTTGCTGATCATGTGACAGAAAGAAGCAATGCAATCGGCTTGTCTTGATGTGATCATTTTTGCTTGACAATAGCAGCTATGTGTCAATCTTTGCTTAAAACATGAAAGTTTAAAGCTTCCAAAATGAGATTATATAGTAATGTTTAAATTAAACATTTTGTTATAGCCAACCTGTTCTGATTTTGTTCAAATTAGTATATTTGAGTGTAAATTATTGAAAATTGTGCACTACATATTTAATGATTAACCCATTTATAAGACATATTTTTTTTATTTCCTTACTGCACATTATTTAACAATTAATTTTGCACTTTAAAGTAGTGTAGCATGAACAGTTTAATATACATTGAATTAGACAGTAATAAAACTCACAAATACCAACATAATGTCTGGGAGAGAGGAAAGAAAAATGTTTTCCTCTCTTACGCACTACCTTATGCCCCATGTACCTATCACATCTCAGTGATTCTAATGGGTTTTTCAGGTGAAATAATGGATGAAATAAAGCGATATTGAGTGCATGTAACTTCCGAACAGTGAAATAAAGAGATAAAATAATAAGCTAATTTAAAAGACAAGGGCAGAGACCTTCTCTATAATGACTCTGCACAAAAAAAGATTAAGTTTCCAAAGTCATAATTTATTATTTTTTTCTCTGGAATGCAGAAACCAATAATTTAAGACGAGAAAGATTAGCTTTTCAGTGGCTGACCCTAAAAACTGGCCTTGTCCAAGTGCTTAGGAGAAAATGTTTTTAATGGAAATAATTTTCATTGCTCGTGCGATTACAGGGTAATGCATTTTGTGTTAAAATCAGAAATGGTTTTAACACAGAGAATAAAAAGAAATGGTTCACTGACATAAAAAAAAAAAAAAAATCCAGAAATATTTTAGAACGAGGTTTCATGGGTCACTGGTGTTAAAAACCAACCAGAAATGTGTAATTTTCAAATATTCATTATAAAATATCTACTTCATCCTTAGGTCTTAGCCATCAAGTCATTGTATTAAACAATAAGAGCCTATAAAACATTAAAAAACATAAAACATGTAGCAGCCACCATTATCCAGAGAGATTTTCAGAAGTCTTCATTAGAAACACATCCTCATCCCAGCTCACTAGGTCAAGGAATGAGGGGCCCATCATGCAGCTAGCTTGAGCATTAGCCTTTTCACTGTAGAGTCAATTTAAATGTTTGTCATTTACTGCAATTACACTTTGAGTGTAACACAATGCTCATTTTACTGTCAGCTCTTATTGTTTAATACAAATTTTTCCATTAATATTTTTTTTTTTGGGGGGGGATCTCTCTTCCCGGATTTTCTCCCTAATTTAGTTGTAACTAATTCCCGTCCATCATTAGGACATTCCCACATCAAGGCTTCTACTTGATAGTTTCCTCCGAGCCATGTGACGCCAACCGACCATATCTGTTTGCTCACGCACCATTGGGAGTGGCGTAACACACTAGGAGGGAAGCGCTATCCGCAACTTCTGCTTACGTGAGATCACAGACACATGTGATTGGCTTAGAGCCACGATTGATGTAAGAGCACTAGATGCCGCCCATCCCTCCCCTCTGAAATAGCTGGGCCAATCAGATTTCTGCCCCAGGCTGCAAGAGGCTACAGCTTCACCCGGGGTTCAAAATTGCGATCTGTGGATGACAGGGCGAGGACTTTACCCTGAATCAATTGATGGCCAGTCTTTATATTATTTTTTTTACTATAATGCTAGTTTGAGTGTTTCTATTGTTTATTCTAATGCTAGTTCGAGTATTATTCTGTTTAATGCTAGTGTGAGCGTTAAGGAGTTTATTTACTATAATGCTAAATTTAGTGTAAGTTTGTTTACTTGGAGTGCTTGGATTGTTTGTCATATCGCTAGTTTTAAAGTTATTCCATTTACTGTAATGCTAGTACGAGTGTTATCAATGCTACCTTGTTGATTATAGTGCTAATTTAATAGTTAAGGCTTTTATACACCAGGAATGATGTGAATAAACTGTACAAAAAAAAAAATTCTACATCAAGCAATGTTCTTTCTATCCGCCTGGCCACTCCTCCTCTCACCCTCCTCTTTCTTCTTCCATTACATGGGTATCTCTCAGATTTTTTACACAGCTTTTTCACTTCCTTAACCACAACATACTAGTATAGTACAGTAGCTATAATTCATGCAAACACACTCTACATGTGTATGTGTGTGTAATGCCAATACATATACAGTCGCATCTCTCTGTTTTAGCAGTGCAGGTACAGAAAGTCTGATGACCAGATTCTGTCACAATGCTAATGTATAAGGTAATAAAGTGTATGTTTTGCATTGCTCATTATTGTGTACGGTTCACTGTGTACGACGCTCTACCTGACGGACTGATGAGCCACAAATAACAAACCAACACAGTGATCAGATATTCCTTATACAGTTGGGCAAAAAAGTACTTAGTCAGCCACCAATTGTGCAATTTCTCCCACTTAAAAAGATGAGCGAGGCCTGTCATTTTTATTATAGGTATACAGTACCTCAACTATGAGAGACAAAATAAGAGAAAAGAAATCCAGAAAATCACATTGTAGGATTTTTCAAGAATTTATTTGCAAATGCTGGTGAAAAATAAGTATTTGGTCAATAACAAAATTTCATCTCAATACTTTGTTATATACCCTTTGTTAGGAATGACAGAGGTCAAACGTTTTCTGTAAGTCTTCACAAGGTTTTCACACACTGTTGCTGGTATTTTGACCCATTCCTTCATGCATATCTCCTCTAGAGCAGTGATGTTTTGGGGCTGTCGCTGGGCAACACGGACTTTAAACTCTTTCCAAAGATTTTCTATGGGGTTGAGATCTGGAGACTGGCTAGGCATCTCCAGGACCTTAAAATGCTTCTTACGAATCCACTCCTTTGTTGCCTGGGCAGTGTGTTTGGGACCATTGTCATGCTGAAAGACCCAGCCACGTTTCATCTTCAATGCTCTTGCTGATGGAAGGAGGTTTTGTTACTTTGGTCCCAGCTCTCTGCAGGTCATTCACTAGGTCCCCCCCGGGTCGTTCTGGGATTTTTGATCACAGTTCTTGTGATCTTTTTGACCACACGGGGTGAGATTGTGCGTGGAGCCACAGATCGAGGGAGATTATCAGTGGTCTTGTAAGTCTTCCATTTTCTAATAATTGCTCCCACAGTTGATTTCTTCTCACCAAGCTGCTTACCTATTGCAGATTCAGTCTTCCCTAGCCTGGTGCAGGCTTCCATTTTTTTTTTCTGGTGTTCTTTGACAGCTTTTTGGTCTTGGCCATAGTGGAGTTTGGAGTTTGACTATTTGAGGTTGTGGACAGGTGTCTTTTATACAGTACTGATAACAGATGCCATTGATACAGGTAACGAGTGGAGGACAGAGGAGCCTCTTAAAGAAAAAAATCTGTGAGCCAGAAATCGTGCTTGTTTGTAGGTGTTTGTAAGTGGGAGAACTTGCACAATTGGTGGCTGACTAAATACTTTTTTGCCCCACTGTATAAGAAGTATACACAGTACAACAAATGAAAATGAAGGTATATAAAAACTACTGAGTAGGGTTTAAACACATTTGTCATAACAAAGCTCTTCGGCTATCCGTCCTCTTGCATTGTCCTAGTCTTCTTTGTAATTTTAGTCCTTTTTATTTAAACATAAATAACTGCATTAGCTGGAGTTATAGTTGAATGTTGTTCCAACAAGCTACATTATGATTGGTTAAAAGGCGCTTGCAGGAGAAAAAAAATTACACAGCAAAATGCCCTCACTGATATAAAATGTTCTATTGGAAGGTTCTTGGTTTCAAAAACATTATTGAAAAATTGCCCAAGAAATTGGCCTCTGGTGCGTAAAGACCTTTAATTTGATTTCTTGGATTTCAGCCTGTTTATTCTAATGTTAGTTGAAGGGTTGTTCTGCTTACTTTAATGCTAGTCTGTTTTATTTATGCTAGATGAAGTGCTACCTTGCGGACTATAATGCCATTCTGAGAGTCTGATTTCTTTAGTTTTAGCCTGTTTATTACATTCCTGGCTGGGTTGACTTCTTATTTAGGAGAATTGTTTTTAGAAATTATTTAAATGATAATTTCAATGCTTGGTAAAGTAATGGGTTTTCATTCACAGCTGGCGTGTCAGCTGTTTTAAACAGCCAGGATTTGGGTGGTGGTGTTGGTTGCTCCACCACCTGAGCAGCAGGACAAAGCGAGTCTTGATTCATGTCTTCCTTGTACTGTACTCCTTGAGGGAAGGTGGGACCAGTGAAGCTGTGAGTGGGCACTGGTGCATTTTTCGCCTTTGGAGGTAAGCATCAGTTATAGAAATCTGATGTAGGCAGCTACAGGAAGTCGCTGGAGGCAGTGTAGCTGTGGGATGGTGTGGGAGAACGTTGGGAAGTTGAAAACAAGTGCAACTACTTTCTGAAACAGTTACAGACCTGCCTGGAGCAAGTTACAGTATTCCGGTTTGGAGATGACTGAAAGAGACTGAACAAGCACTTGCACCTGAGTGGGCTCCATGAATAGAAATGACCAGATCCTCCTGATGTTGTAAAGGAGAAACCTGCAAGACAGAGTCAGACTAGTGATGTGAGGAGATAGACAGAAAGACAGCTGGTTGTCCATGGTTACCCCGAAGTTGTGTAAAGTGTGAGATAGTGTGATCTAAGTATTGTCCATGGAGATCACAACATCTTGACATGAGGAAGCATCTCAGGGGATACACATCAGCTCAGTCTTGCTGGGATTTAGCTTCAGCTGATGAGCTGCCATCCATGACAAGATGTCTGCCAGACATACTGATGAGATCCGTCTAGAAACATGAGTCATCAGCATAGCAGCGGTATGTGGGGATATCTCGAAACTGGTGAGACATTCGTAATGAAGATACAGGATAAAAACAGATTTTTAAAATTTATACATAATAAATTCAAACTAGCATAGATAATAGAATGAATCATCAAAAGTTGATTTTGTGATTAATTTTGACCAGGATAAAGTGCTTATTGAATTTAATAAATAGACACAACTTGATTTGGGATTCATATTTTTATCACAATGCTAAAAAGGTTTTGATGAATCAACATAAATCAAAAAACACGTACAGTATGAAGGATTTAATTGTTGCATACAAACAAGTCAGGTGTTGTTAAATATGTAATTCAAAAGATTATGTGCATACGGAATCAGTATGCACAGTTGCTTAAGTCAATTGTCTAAACAATTATCCGATTAAGATTGTTAAAAACACCTGTGTGTAGTTTGCACCTCAAAGGTTGCTAGATTTTTCTTGATTATAAGCGTCTGAGATGGGGTTTTGCAGTTGCGTCTAGTCCACAACCTTAAACAAAAACACTTTAGTATTTCAGTATTGAAGTATTTCAAATAAGATTCTCAGATGTCCAGGGGAAGTTGCCTGGAAGTTGAGTCATGTCAACTAGACTTCTTCAGGGTTGTTACTCTCCTGATCTGAATAAGATCGTTGATGGAAAATAGAGTAGGTGAGAGTGAGGGGTAAAGGCATTTTCTTCCTCAGACTGAAGATGTCGCTCAACAGTTAGGGCTGTTCAAGACCGTTCAAGGCTGTTCAGAAGGTCAGGGGTTCAAGACCCAGCACTGTCAAATTGGGCCCTTGAGTGAGGCCCTTAACGCTATTTGCTGCAGGTGTGGTATCATGAGTGACTTCAGCTTCCTAGCAAGTGGGGATATGGAACGAAGAAGGTTCTGTGCTGTTAGGTATGTGTGATAATTAGAAAATATCACTTTATAAATAATTTTTTTTAATAAAGCACTTCTAGAGGATAAGCATTGTGTCTCACATTAAGATAAAATAATACTATAAAGGGACAATACTAATAAATAATTAATAAAAAGTCATCAATATTTATGTCTACCTCTCCTTCCTTGCTTGAGTCGATAACATGTATGAAAAGTCCAAGGACTGTGCAGAACTGAGGTGTGCTTTCTTTTTGATTTTAACTCCATCCAATGTGTGTTTCAATAGATTCTGTAGCTCCATTTGGGGACTGAATACCAATTTTTTTTTCATTAAATTCTTGCTACACATGCATAATGCTAAACACAGCCAATAGCTACTTAGTCAGTAACTTAGTGCTCCTTCATGCCATATGCTAGGATTTTGAATTTGTATTAGGTGTTAACTTATCTTTCAAATTGCAATTCTGCACATCGAATGAGCCCAAAATCTACCAAATATATCCAGGTTGGAATTCGCAATTGTGATGCTAGTCAAACAAAAATGAAATTCTAACTCAAATATTAGCTGAACGTTTTTCTCACTTTACAAAGAAAATGGCTGGTAACGAAGTGAGCAATTCCATTCCAGTCTTTTACGTTTCTTTGTTTAAGACTTTTCAAATCCATCTCCTTTTATTTGCTCTTACCACTCGGCCCTTCTTTTCTGATTCATACACACACATGTAAGGCTGAATGAACACACTCTATGCTTTGTATTTAGTCTTTAACAAGCCATTACACGCACCAGTCACAATTAGCAATAGCAGTGCGTGATTATTTCCATCTCTTGCTTTAAGTACGGGAGATGATTAGAGGAGTAATAATGGGGCTCTCCAGGTCCGTGGCTCAAAGTTAGTTCTACACTGGCTTGTGCTTTAATGTTAGATGTGTTCTTTTAACTTACGTCTTATTTAAGTGTTTGTCAAGGCATTGTGGTAATAATTGGAAAAAAATACAGAGATGCCTGGTCACTTTAAAATTGCAAACTGACAAAAACGCTGTTGGCACTTGATTTATTTTTGTAATAGTAATTTTGTGTCGACTAATTGTGTAGAGATTTCTTGTGTTTTTAAGTGTGTGCAAATGTTCCCTCCTTAACTGTCCTCCAGCCAAGAAGCTGATTAAAATGTACATTTTTTAAAGATGTATCAATCCACCCAACAAATATTGTGTATAACTGAAAAATGATATATATTTTATAAAAAAGATGTTAAGGATCTTTATAAATGAAGCAAATCAGTGTGTGCTAAGACTCACACACTAAACACCACTAAACACTAGGTCTGTGGTTTGCCAGCGTTATCATCAACTCCCAAATATATTGTACAGTATATTGTAACAAGCAACTGTTAAAGGCTGAAACATATCCTATGTATTTATAGTATGTGAACACAAATGACAACGGCCAACCAAAACATTCTTGTTGTGCATTCACACTTAAAATGCCTTTTTGAATTACTGTAGTGGTTGTAATTTGTAGCACTGAAGTAGGGCAAAAATAAATTTTTAAAACTTCTTGAGAAGTAGTACAGTACAGTTTATTTGTTTGTGAAACTCTAATAACATTAAGCACTTTCACAAATCAGCTATATGGAGAGAATTCTGAACATAAATTTAGAAATTGTATAAATTCATGGCTTAATTAAATTATCCCTAAAGAGCAAGACAGAGGTGATGGAGGCAAGGAGACATAAGGAAGAAACCTTCAGAGGAACCCATTCTCATTTAGGTGCTACAGAATCGAGCTCAAATAAAACCCTCCTGTAATTGTGTGCCATAAGACCAAATGCAGTCCAAAGCCATCACCATGGTTTCTAAGTGGTTTCTAAGTCCCTAGCGATTAATGAATGAAAGGCTGAAAGGCTATTCCATGACTGTCAGGCTTAGTAAGAGAACATATATTTTAGTCCTCATTATATAAGGTACCAACAAATATCCTGAACCTACTGATACCAGCAGTTCACTCAAGTAATGTGACATGAGACCATTCAGTACTTTATGGGTCAATAGTAGTGTTTCAAAATTATTGCAAAATTTAACTGAGAGCCAATGCAATATGATAAGATTATCTTGATTATCCTTTGGTTCTGGTAAGTACAGTACTGCTGCATTTTGAACTAAATGACGCTTGTTCATTCACTTAGTGGAGCATTCAGATAGTAAGACATTACAGTAGTCCAACCTAAAGGTAACTAAAGCATGAACTAGTTTCTTTACATTGTGTGGTGAAATTATATTTCTTATTTTAGGAATATTTATAAGATGAAAGAAGACTACTGTTGTAATATTATCTACATAAGCTTCAAATGAAAGACTGGAATCAATAATCACACCAAGGTCTTTTACTGCTGCACATGATGAAACAGAAAGGCCATCCAGACTTACTGTGTAATGAGAAAGCTTTCTCCAAGCTGCGGGCCGCCTTAGAAACAGTACTACTGTTTGTCAGAATTAAGGATAAGGAAATGAATAAGAATCCAGCGTCTAATATCTTTAGACATTCTTCAAATTTGTTAAACTGGTGTCTCTCATGACTGTAAATATACAATATTTATTTATTTATTTATTTATTCATTCGTTTATTAAAAAGTCCATAAAGTCATCGCTACTACAAGTTATTTGTCTGTGTGTTTCTGTGGTAAAGATGATATAGGGATGGAGAAAGAAAAGAAAAAAAGTAATTCATATATCAGGTACTAACAAACAATAACAGAATATCTGCAGACTGTGGAAATATCATTATATTCTATTTTTATTTTAAGTGTTCAAATCAGATCAACAGCATGATCAGCATTATGACAGGGTCATATTACATTTTGATTTACCCCTAATGAGTCTAGAATGGACATACTGTAAAGACTGTGCTCACAGGGGCTTGTGGATTATCAAAGTGAATATTAAAGTCTCTGACAGTCTAAAGAAACTTGATGATTTGAGATTAATTTTGCAAATTCAGAAAGAAATTCAGAGTTGGGCCCTCTGGGTCTGTAAATATTAATAAGCAGAATTGAGTGAGCAGATTTTTTATGCATTTTGTCCGTAAATCAAGAAACTTTTCCAGGATTGATATCCACTTAGACCACTTGTGCCATTCCTGCTAGGGACATCCTTCATGGTTTAGACAAATCTATTTTCTCTTGATGTTCCTTTCATTATTTCCCGCAGAACTAACATAACATGCCAGGGATTCTCAATGACCGTTTGATTGGATAATCACATATGACATATTGCCATGACAGCTCAAGGAGAGATAATAGCTTCTGACCTTAGCTCACTGGTTTTCATCTCCCATCCTGGAGGAACCCCTCCCGCACATTTGTGTGATTTTTCTCAGCTCCCAGCTAACCTGATTTAACTAAAGAGACTTTCTAAATGGAAGTGGGTGTGGTAGAGTAAGGAAATCACTACAATGTGGTTCTCAAATACTATAATTGAGAAACATTGCCTTAGCTGACTATGGCGCCTCATGCTGAAGTGCTCAGAATGCAGCTTGTGTTTGCGTTATGTTATAAGATTTGCCATGAAATCTACTTTGTGTTACATGAAGCTTCAACGGTTGAGTAAAAACACACACACTGTCATGTAATACACAAACATTTGCTAGCAAAGGACCATTAAGCTGAAACAAATGCAACATGTCAAACTGATAAATAAACAGAAAGAAACACCCAGGGGGAAAAGTGAGGAAAACAGGTGTAACATTATTGGTTTAGATGATGAAATTAACCAACATCCGCAGATCATGCTGAGGTCTTGTCTCAGAGACCTACTGTATATAACTGCAAATCCAATTGCTGATCCTAGCCCGAGCTGGTCGTTAAGCAAGAGTCAGTAGAACATCCTTTCTTCAAATGTTCATCCCCTAGGTTGCCCTTTTCCATTTACATCAATCAACATACAGTACAGACACTGAAAATCCCAGGGAACTTTGAGTGCAAGGTGGGGTAGACCCTGAATAGGGTGATATTCAAGTCTGCGCCTGTGGCAATGCCAGGTGCCAATGCTAACCTCTCAGCCACTGTGCTGACTTGCAATTAGAAACATTATAAACGGATGAAGTCAAAGATAAACATTCTTTTAAGAAATCATATATATGTACTGTATAAGGCTTAAACAAGAAGAATGTAAGATGCAAATTGTTAAGAAAGGAAAATGCAAAACGTTGTAAATGATGTTTATTCAGTATTCACATCATGTGGTGTACGCACAGATGCGTTAGGCACAGTGACTAGTGATCCAGCTGAATAAACAACACATCAATAAAGTAATGCTTCGGTGGGTTTGAGCATTGGATTTTGCCAGATACGTACCATCGATTCATCCTGTCTGGAGCTACAAAGCAAGGAAGACAAAAACAAAAAAAAGGAAAGGAAATGAGGAATCCCAATCAAATAAACAATAAGCACCCTTTCACTATGTTTGACTGATGCTAATTTATTAATGTTGCTAACTCTTTGGATTATTTAACAGTCCAGTAGCTAACGAAACCATTTAAGTTTTGATATTTTAGTTTACCTCATCACACTAGGCCATGTTCCTATAGTATTACGTCTGCAAACAATTGGGTGAATGCAGAAATAACTTGTAAGGATGTAGTACTCTCTTAAAGGAAGTATTAGCGATGGAATTGACCAGTTAACGATACAACTAACACCTCTTAGTGCCTTCATTAATGTACTACAAGCACAGCACAAACGGGAAAGTTTTTAATGGCATCCTGACTGAGTTTTAATAAATAATGTATATTGCAATATGCTTCCAAACATCCAAACAAACATCACATTAACTTAACACGTAAACCACCATGTCCACCATACTGTACAAGTTATTATATTTGAAAAGTATAAAGTATTAGAAAGAGTGCACTCATATGGAACTATAAACAAACACTTTCTGACTAATCAGAATCAAGAATTTAACTGTGCTCTTAACTACTTAACTAGCTGTACATGTAGCTTTAGTACACTGTAGTATACTGTTTGCAAAAATGCACTAGAGCACTGACACGATCCTGTAATCGCAAGCAAAACAAAAGAAAAACTTCACAACAGATTAAAAATGTTTCTTTTGTTATAACTTATATAACATTAACTAAACAGGATAAGGACAATTTAAAGCACTCTGATCATTGTACACCCAAGTGTGTTTCCTTTTGTTATGTCCTTTCTGAACTTTACTCTTTCAAGTGTGTGTCTCTCCGGTTTAAATTGAGCATCAAAGTCAGAAAGGGTGAATGCGAAAGCTTAATTAATCATTCTTGACAAACTGCAAGGGCTAATTAGCTTGCCAATAATAAAGACACCTCTTCATGGCTTTCTGAAGAAAAAGGAAAGTGAACTTAACACAAGGTCAAACCCTAAAAGAATACTGTACTTCATTATGCCAATATTACAGGTTTTATCCAAAAATATTAGCTTTTTATATAAAAAAAAAAAAACTTTTGAATTGAATTATAGTTCGTCTTGATTTAATATTAAAGTGGTATTAATGATCACATGACTGGAGAAATTCACTTTCTCTTTTTACATCATAAATCACTTCTATGCACCTTAAAAATCAGTTTTTGACACATTAATAATATTGAACTACTCCATATCCTACTGAAATACAGCAGAACCAGTGACATGACCATTGAGGTCACTAATAGTGTAGCTTCCGCTTGCTGTAGATCGAGTGCAGGTCAGGCAGCTCGGTGCGGATGAGGCGCTCAGCTGAACGCACCACCCTCTGCTGAGCTCGTCTGTCCTGCATGGTGCTGTTCCCGAACCAGGTTAAGATATTTCCTGTCAGGATGCTCTCTATGGTGTAGGAGTAAAAGTTCTTGAGCACCTTGGAGGGCAGTCTAAAGTCTCTCAAGCGCCTTAGTTCTTATTAACCAGGCAGACAAAAAAATACAAACACAAAACTTAAATCAACTATTAAATCTACACCGACCCACCATGTCATTACGTACACCTTTGCTAGTACTAAGTTGGACCCCAGATTTTGATCCATTTTAACCTGATAGCATCATGCAGTCACTGTAGATTTGTCGGCTGCACATTCATGATGGGATTCTTCCGTTCCACCACATCCCGAAGGTGATCTATTGGATTTGAGATCTGGTGAATGTGGAGGCCATTTGTGTACAGTTCAAGAAACCAGTATGAGATGATTTTTAGATTTTTAATGTCATCCTACAGCAAAAATCTGTGCTTTTTACATCACTACATTTGTGCATGGCTTTAAGTTACATAACCACAGTGGTGTGTAATATTTATATAATATTAATATAAGCGGTAATATTGCCACCTGCTGAGTATTATACAGTGCTACCTTGGCATACAGATTTAATCCGTTCCGAAGGTGAAAATTCTAGATAAGAAAATTCACATTGTGAAATGCATGCCCCCATAGGAAATGATGTAAATACAGATAATTTGTTCCAGCCACCCAAACATATTACAGATATAACTATTTCCAACATTATAATCATATGTTTGCATAGAAAAAACAATCAAAACATTTAGAAAAGACATGTAGATGAAATAAAATATGAAATAAATAGACATTAAACCTCACTTAACATTAATTAATGATTCCTTTTGGCACCGGCTGCTTTAAAACCAAAACTGAAAGTGGCTTTCTTTTCTTCTTGCTACCATCCTTGTTAACATTATTGGGACCCATAGTGCTACAGTATGTCTTCACTACATTTTGCACAAAATGCAAAAAAAAAAAAATCCACTGATGCAAACAAGTTTTGAATGGCTCCCGAAAGTACACGCAACTTAGCTGGTATTTGTTCAGCTCGGTTCGGTTGTATGCCAAAAATGTTTCATATGCCAAGGCAGATTTCTTGCAAAATTTTAGTTCTTAAGGCGAAATTCATGAGGCCAGGTGTTTGTATGCCGGGGTAATACTGTACTACAAGCTACTTCGAGCTAATAGAAGCTCAGTACTTTTGATATTTAAGTATTTTAAAGTGAGTACTCTTGTACTTTTACTCAAGTAGAAATGTAAATAGAGGACTTTCTACTTTAATTTGGTATCACTTTATCTCTTTACTTTATCTTTGAGTATTTTGCCCACCTCTATTGGTAGTTAAGGGTTAATGGCAGAGGTGGGTAGTAACGAGTTACTTGAGTAACTTTTTGAAAAAAAAAATCCTTTTATGAGTAATTTTACTGCACCATATTTTTTATTTTTACTTGAGTAGATTTGTGAAAAAGAAACGCTACTCTTACTCTGCTACATTCGGCTACACTCGACTCGTTACTTTTCTAACTGTTTATTCTACACATGCAGCCAGTAAATCTACTGCATGACTGTTCAGCAACGATAATCACATTATTCCATTTGACCAATCAGGTTTTCCTACTGTATAAGTTTATCCTACCTGTGAATCCGTCCTACATACGCTCACTGTGCATGCACAAACTAAAGTTTCCGGATCTTTCTCTAATTTTGCGGAACGCCCATAAATCCATGCTGCTACTAGTGGGATCTTGCGGTTAGTATAGAATGCTTTTTTCATGTTTGTGTGATTACATGTTAACTTTAATTGTACATATAATGTTACTTTAACAGTCTGTGAATATATAAGTATATTTCAGTACAGAATTAATCTCCAACACACGTGTGATACGTCCCTGGCATCATATACTGTACAGTACAAAGCACGTTTCACTTGCAAAAGAACTGCTTCACACTGCGGTGTCTTCTCTATCTGCCAAAAGAGACATTTTAGCGTATATACACTTCAGCATATATAAATACTGTGTATAAATAATTATTATAATTTCTAAAAAAAAAAAAAAAAAAAAAGAAAGAAATCGGACATAACGATTGCTCAGTACTTGAGTAGTCTCTTTACCGAATACTTTTTTACTCTTACTTGAGTAATATTCTGGATGACTACTTTTTATTTCAACTTGAGTAATATTATTTTGAAGTACAGCTACTTTTACTTGGGTAAATTTTTTTGCCTACTCTACCCACCTCTGGTTAATGGTAAAAAGTAAGCGTGAATGATTAAACCATGATTACTGCCCATGATGATAACTGTGATGCTGCCGCCAGGGTCACAGAATAAACAGGCCATTAGAAAGAGAAACAACCGAGAAAGAAGAATTGAAGGAACTTGGGAGATTCACAGCTCAGGCAGTAGAAGCTGTGCCAAGACAAATACACAGTAGACAGGACAATCCAAAAAGAGGTGCAAGCCAAAATGCAGGCTGGAGACTGAGCAGATATCTTAGCAGATAAGTGTTTGCTGGTCTGATAAATGCAAAATTGAACTCTTTGTTCTTGGCACAAAGTGCTGGAAATCCAACACTACTGTTCATCCTCAGGACGCTCCCCACGGGATGTGGTGTGTGGTGATGGTGGTAGCATCAATTAGAAAGTTTCTTAAGTTTTGGGTGAGAAGCTTGTCCATGTTAAGGGCGAGATGAATTTGAGTCAAACACGGAGTAACCCTTAAAGAAAAAAAGTCTAGTTGCAGTTCATGTTAAAGGAGGGGGTAAAAACATATGTAAGAATTGACAACATGTAAGAGCATGCTGTGTGAAATGTTAAATGCAAATGTGAAAACGCATTTATGACACTTGTATAAATGAATTAAGGGCATGCTCATTTGCGATAGTGCATTCTGTCTGTCTGTCAATCTTTCTGTCTCTCTCTCTCTCTCTCTCTCGCTCTCTCTCACACACACACACACAAACACACACACACACAGTGTACAGTACACTGTCTGACAGCATCTCTGCATCTTCATGTTCATCAAGATGATTGACAGGTCAGGACAGTTTGGTTGAACTGCGCCAGCAAGAGAAACACACCTTTGGATTTCTGCCTGTCACAAGCCCCTGATGAAGCTATAACACACACACACACACACACACACACACACACACACACACACACACACACACACACGCAGACTTATTCATTATTCATTAACATACTTGTCTCTCTCATTGTCTTCCTCTTATAGTTAATTCCAAACTACATGGTGTCCCAAAAGTCTCTGTGCATAGGGGAAATGAAAATAATTAAGCGATTACATGCGGAACGCCAGATGTGAACACGAGTTCATCATGAGTGGGAGAGACGACACTGCGTGCCTTTACAAAGAAATTGCATTTTTCCCAATATATGGAGACTTTTGGGACACGCTGTAGACTTGACAACTATGTAAATATGTAGAAGTCACACAGGAGTTCGCTGAAAACAGAGGCAAGATTCTGACCTTGGATTTAAGCCTGTTGTTCTGTCATGATATTGTCCTGAGGGAACAACAGGATTAAGTCCATACCCTGTGAGACGCTGTGACATGTATGGCCTCAAATACATCACAAAAAACTGCCTTTTTAGGCTAAAATTAGACCCTTAAAATTAGACCATAATCAGAGACATACATACAGTACACTTATGCAAGGTGCCAGATGAAATGAATAACATCTAAATGTGTTTCGTAGAAGAGTACATAAAATGTACATAGGAAAATCACTACTAATAAATAATTTTATTCTTTTCATAATTTAAAAATAGAATAGTACAGTGGGTGTTCAGGTCAATACATGACATTTGATTATGCAGACTAACAGAACACGGTTCTGAGAGTCAAAAAACTCCCTGTTATTTATTAATATAATCCCCTGCTACACTAATGCACTTATCCCAATGTTTCACAAGTGCTTGGACACCATCAAGGTAGAAGGTTTTCTCAGTACGCCGGAGCCATGTTGGACATGTCTGAAACGCTGGCCTCCCCGGAACTCCTTTAATGGTTTTCTCAAACATGTGGAAGTGGCTTGGAGCGAGGACACGACTGTACTGAGGATGTGGCAACAACTCCCAGCCGATTTCCTGTAATGTACAAGTGGTGTTGGTAAACGATTGTGTGTACAGTTTACACAGACTTTTTTGCAAGTTATCGACAAGTCATCTTTTAATTTTCAAGGATCAGACAGTCCACCCACAGAATGTTCATGAGAACGACTGCAGTGTGCTCCGAGCCGTCTCGGCGGCTAAAAGTCTCATCACCGTACTGTGCTTGAAGTCTTGTGTAAATGTTGATAGCTTTTACACCTTTATTTAACAGAAACGTCCCGGTTTGACTTGAATGCACCTTGTAAATTTAAGATGAGATAAGATATACCTTTATTTGTCCCACAGTGGGGACATGTCTACTGTATGTTACAGCAGTAACGAAAAAATGTGCAAATATAAAGTAGGGACAGAACAGTGTATAAATACAAAAGAAAATGAAAAACAATACAATAGTTACTCATTCAAACCAATTGCACTAGGTAATAATATTGCGTGGAGCATGATTAAAAACATTTACCTCTTGCACACACACACACACACACACACACACACACACACACACACACACACACAGTCATTCATTTATTTGGAGCACGATATACATATACATATACAATATACAGTACACTGTGGAGACCAGTGGTGATCATTGTATTTATTCCCATTTTACGACTGTGGTGGGACCACTGGTCAACATTCACACACACATTCATACACTACAGGCAATTTGGGAACGCCAAATGCAAATCTGTTTTTAAACTGTGGGAGGAAATTTAAGCATCTGGAGGAAACACACCAAGCGTGGGGAGAACATGCAAACTCCATGCACACAGATCCGAGGCAAGAATCAAACCCGGCCCCAGGAGGACCCAAACCATGACGCAACCATGACACCACAATATGCACTTGAGGGCCAAAAAGAAGTCACATTTCAGAAGCACTATTTAATTAACCTGCTTCATGCTAAGAAAACAATTAAGGAGATTACTGAACAACCTGCATCCATGTTAAGAACTGTCTAACATATTATCAAAAACTGAAAGGATAGTCCTAGAATTAACATGATCCCAAAAAATCTAGAAACATTTCCATACGGACACAGTGTGATGAGAACTCACATGATTGGGACTAAACAGCTGTGTGTCCTTTTGAGACTCATTAGAGACTTATCAGTTTGCTAGATAGCATCAAGATTAGAGTCTGGAGCAATGTATAAAGGTCATGTGACCTGGTAAGTCCAGATTGAGCCTATTCCAGAGTGATGGACGTGTCAGAGTAAGAAGGGAAGCTCATGAAGCGATGCACCCATCATGCATAGTGTCCACTGTACAAGCCTCTGGAGACAGTGATATGATCTGGGGTTGCTTCAGTCGCTCAGGTCTAGACTCAGCAAAGCTCATCTATCTTTTTATTTATAACGTTTTTTTTTTATCTTTGTTAGTTTGTAAATTG
Source organism: Dinotopterus cunningtoni (assembly GCA_028565755.1). Classification (NCBI taxonomy): domain Eukaryota; kingdom Metazoa; phylum Chordata; class Actinopteri; order Siluriformes; family Clariidae; genus Dinotopterus; species Dinotopterus cunningtoni. Next base: position 18,018 of record JAOTRS010113885.1, read on the forward strand.
TGCTTGTTAGTATGCTACAACATTTTTCTACCTTCAGTCTGTATTTTCTCTCCCTATTGTATTTTTTAGGCTTAAATTTGAGTTCTCATGTTGGAAGTCAGCAGGGCTCGATTTGAGGGGGGATGTGGTGGGATGGCAAAAAAAAAAAAAAAAAGACAAAAGCCGTCCCCTCTATAAAACCTCCATCCTTCTTACCATCCCCTTTAGAATAATAATGCTGTGTATTATGTAAAATTTGTCATAAAAATTAAATATTAAAACTCTCTATATTTAATCATCTACGAACTATAAATAATGGCAATTAGCTAATCAGAATTCAATATTGTAACACGCTGCTCACAAGCTCACAAAAGTTAGCATTTTTCACGCTGTTTTTTTTTTCCGCCATGGCCAAGAGAACAGTTCAAGCACAGCTTTTGACATATTTCGAAAAAAAGAGAACTAAAGGTATGATCCATACACACAAATCCTCCCAGCGATGACGCAATGAAAACGTCTCGGGTTACTTTGCTGTAACCCTGTTCCCTGAAAA
>JAOTRS010113891.1:0-18543 GCA_028565755.1 Dinotopterus cunningtoni
ACTTCAAAGCATCTGGCCTTGTGGAGTTTCTTAGTTTTACAGACGTCCCCCTTAAGATAGCGAACCAGATAAGGTTATCAGGATGGCGCCATGCATGCTGGGAGAGGGGGTTCAGGAATGTGATCCATTGACTGTTCTCTCTATGGGAGTCCTGTTATTCGCTACACAGACCATGAGAAACAAAATTGTCTGGTCTGATGAGATAAAGATTCAACTCTTTGGTGTGAATACCAGGCATCACGTTTGGAGGAAACCAGGCACCGCTCATCACCAGACCAATACCATCTCTACAGTGAAGCATGGTGGTGGCAGCATCATGCTGTAGAAATGTTTTTCAGCAGCAGGAACTGGGAGACTAGTCAGGATAAAGGGAAAGATGGCTGCAGCAATGTACAGAGACATCCTGGATGAAAACCTGCTCCAGAGCGCTCTTGACCTCAGACTGGGGCGACGGTTCATCTTTCAGCAGGACAACGACCCTAAGCACACAGCCAAGATATCAAAGAAGTGGCTTTAGGACAACTCTGTGAATGTCCTTTAGTGGCCCAGCCAGAGCCCAGACTTGAATCCGATTGAACACCTCTGGTGAGATCTTAAAATGGCTGTGCACCAACGCTTCCCATCCAACCTGATGGAGCTTGAGAGGTGCTGCAAGGAGGAATGGGTGAAACTGGCCAAGGATAGGTGTGCCAAGCTTTTGGCATTATATTCAAAAAGACTTGAGGCTGTAATTGCTGCCAAAGGTGCATCAACAAAGTATTGAGCAAAGGCTGTGAATACCTATGTACATGTGATTTCTCTGTTTTTTTTGTTTGTTTGTTTGTTTTTAAATAAATTTGCAAAAACCTCAAGTAAACTTTTTTCACATTGTCATTATAGGGTGTTGTGTGTAGAATTCTGAGGAAAAAAATTAATTAATCCATTTTTGAATAAGGCTGTAACATAACAAAATGTGGAAAAGGTGATGCGCTGTAAATACTTTCCGGATGCACTGTATGTGCATGATGTCACACACACATTGTTTTGAGGCACTACTAGCCAACCACACTCCACTTGACACCTCTGGGTGTGATAGTACAGTAGACTGATCTTCACGAGGAAAATGAACAATGGCCTCCATTTACCACTATATTTCAGGCAATAATCTTATACTCTGCCATCTCCTCCAAGTTAATCACCAAACGTGGAGACCTGAGCACTAACATATCACTGTGCAACTGGCTCCTTGACTTTCTGACTGACAGGACCCAGCATGTTCAGGTAGAACATTATTTACTGCTCCTCCACCCTCATCCTTGGCACCGGAGTACCACAAGACTGTGTGCTGAGTCCCTTTCTCTACTCACTCTTCACCTACAACTGCTTGTACATGGTTCCAACACCATCACCAACAGGATCTCTCCTGGACAACTAATAGCTACAACCTGGTCAAGAAGACTTCTGAGAGAAATCTGAGAAACATCCTGGTGAACTTCTAGCATTGACCCACTGAGAGCATCCTGACCAGCTGTATTACAGTCTGGTATTGAAACTGCTCTGTGTAGTACCAGAAACCATTGCAGAGGGTGGTGAAAACTGCCCAACACATTGTTGCAGCTTCACTTCTTAAGATTGAGGACATTTACAGGAAACATTGACACAGCACTGCCTATACCTGGTCATATACACAATGAACTGAATGCCATTACTCTGACTAACCCTACTTACTTTGCACTGCTTATAACTTACTACTAAACCGATACTGTACATAGAAAGCATACCCATATGCACTACCCATAATTGCTGCTCATAACTTACTAGGGTACATAAACTGTTAACACTTAGGATTGCACTATTCATAGCTGTTGCACATATTGTATACAATAACTTCTTTCATTCCACTTTCCATGACAAATTGCACACATGTGTATATAACCTTCTCAAACCACAAATATCATAACCATGGTATACAATATCTTACTGTACTTCATTGCATCCATTTATAATCATTGCATTGATTATACATAATTCCTTTGTTTACATATGCAAATTATTTTATCATGGTATAAAATACCTTCCTTTATTGCACCCACCTATAATCATTTGCACTCATTGTATATACATAACTCCTTTACTGAGTACTATTTACATATCTAAATTATTTTGCACTGTGACAAATGCACTTCTGGTAAGATACTAACTGTATTTCGTTTCCTTGTACCGTTCATGTGCAGTGACAATAAAGTTGAATCTAATCTAATCTAATCTAATCTAATCTAACCTAATCTTTTCTTTATTTAACATTCTTTGTTGCTCTGCAGGAGAGGTCAGCGTAGTTCACATTCGAACACATACACACACATATGTTCAGTTAGTCTCCAGGGGTGCTTGCAGTAAAGAAGAGGGTGAGGTGCAGAACAAACAGCCTCCATGATTGGGTGAAGTCACAGTTTTGGCTGGGCACAGAGAGGTGAAGTCGGGGAGGCATTCAAGCTGGAGAGACTGCCTCTTCTCTTCAGCTTGCTGCATTCTGGAACTTCCTCTAAGTGATCAGAATCTCAAGGTATATAGGCATAAGTCAAATGTTATGCACATCCTACTCACTGTATGAAGCGGCTGCAAGCTTTATATAGCGAGCAGACAACCGCGGGGGGGGGGTAGCTGATTATCTGTAACTAGCCTTGGCAAATTTCAATGCCCTGGCCCTGTGGTGAGGTTATCCATGGGGCTGAACGCCCGCTGTTCTTCCCTCCTTTTGGTTGAGTAGTTGAGTAAAAAAAAAAAAAAAAGGGTTTTGTGTGATGTACTGGCTGTAAGCCTGCCATCACAAAGTTTAAAGACAGATCAGTAAACAACGTTCCGGAAATTTCCCCCATAAGAAATAATGGAAACTCCATCAATTCATTCCACAACCCAAAAATATTCATATAAAAATTATTAATAAAAAATATAAAGTGAAAATAAAACTAATTAACCTGCATTTTACCTTTGAAAAGAATCATGGGTTTAGTAATTGAGACCAGAGAGAGGAAAGGAGGAAAGGAGCTGTGTAGGAAGACTTTAACGATTAGCCACAATTCCGCAGTGCGAGAATAACCATTGGCGCAGTTGTGATCATGTGATGCTCGGCTTCAAAACAAGAAATGCATGCATGTTACATGATACTTGGTACTTGTATATCTTGTTCGTTTTTTAAATAGAAATGTATTTACATTTTTCCTTGTCTTGCGGAGCAGTCGCAAACTGGATTACTCTTAATCCGAGGTTCCACTGCATTTTTATATATATATATATATATATATATATGCACACACATATATTATATTATATTATATTATATTATATTATATTATATTATATATAACAATTTAAACACGCTACACATTTACAGGAGAAGTCAGCGTTTATCTATGCCCCTTTTTAAAGCTCGATTTGAATTATGGCAGCAATGTGTAGTATTATGTTCCCACTAAAGATGTTAAAAGTCATACCATCATGTGTGTGTGATTTTTTTTTTTGTGCATACATTTTTATGTTAAAGTGTGTATACATTTTTGGGCCTCTCTGTATTCTGTGTCTGTTGACATTTTAAACAGATAAAAATATAAATGCACACCACACACACACTGAGTGAAAACATATTTATCACAGTTAAGAGGGTTCACGTAATTGTCAGAGAAAATGTTGGAGCAAAACAAGAGGCATCAAAATCCCATGGGAGCATTGGGTCAGACATCGAGGAGGCACCCTTGCCTGTTCAGCCTGGAATCACAGGCTCCTTCTGGGGATTTGAGAGAACAAACGATAGCATATGGTAGATAGAAGCTATGTGTGTGTGTGTTGGGCATTGTTGTGATTGGGTCTTGTGTTTCTATTGCTTTCTTTTCTCCTCCCTGGAAGCTTCAGTCTTTTATTATGCTGTCACACAAGCTCTATATTCTCTCTCTCTCTCTCTCTCTCTCTCTCTCTCTCTAACACTTTAATTAGCCTTCAGGAGTTCAGCAGCTGGGTGTGCACATTGCTTTGTGTGTGTGTGTGTGTGTGTGTGTGTGTGTGTGTGTGTATGTGTGCAAGCAAACCCTGGAGATTTTCACTTAAGAAAATCAGTGATATCCATTATTGGTGGGATGAAGGGGGTTCTTGAATCATCCAGTCTGCATATTGCTGTCAGTGGGATGTTCAATGCTGTAACTAATGTCCTAACATTGACACCAAACACTCTCTCTCTCTCTCTCTCTCTCTCTGTGCTTGTGTGGTTTGAGAAATAGTTTATCTGGCACAGTGTATCCACTGTACCCTTTTGCAGGTTTCTAATAAACAAAACAGGCCCAGCTTCCCCTCCCTGTGTCTTCCAGGACTCCTTATCATCTTCTGATCAAATATTTATGTGATGACACACTGCTTGCTCACTAATCCACAGCCAATTAATATTAACTGTCAATTATTTACTGATTCTAAGCTGTGTAGCCAGGTCTCTGTGGATAAGATCGACAGAACAACATAATTGACCTCTTTATTTTTTCTTTAACACCTGAGCTTCTTGTTTTTTATTCATTTTGCAGCCTTCTTCTTGTTACTTTTTTATGTCTTTTTTTTTTAATTATTTTTTACAGAAGTTAGACATGGGAGCTTAGTGTAGTGAGCATCCAAGGTGCAGAAAGGCAGAATCATTGATTCTTTGCAGAGATTTTAAGATGAGGCCTGAAAAGTCTAAACAGGGGACTGGACAATTTGATATACATTATTGTTCAAGTTTGGGTTTAAAGGAATTACCTTGATTTTGCAAGAAACAGGACAGAGGGAAACTATAATAAATAATTCTATTCTAATATCCTAGTCTGGAGCCTATCCCAGGAGACTTTGAGCACAAGGCAGGGTACACCCTGAACAAAGTTCCAATCCACACATGCAATTCGGAAATGACAATTAGCCTAATCTGCATGTCTTTGGACTGTGGGAGGAAACCCACCAAGCACAAGGGCTTAAGGGCCCAACAATGGCAACCTGGTGGAGCTGGGGCTTGAACCGCTGACATTTCGATCAGTAACTCAGTGCCTTAGCCCTATGAGCCACCACTGCCCTGGATGTGGGAACCAAACCCGAAACCTAAAGGTGCAAGGCGACAGTGCTCACCACTGAGCCACCATGCCGCCACATAAAAATCTTTAGACCTAAAAAAGCTTTTGTAGTTTAAAAATCAAAAAAGAAAATAAGTGTGATGAAAAAAAAAAGATGCCAGTGAAATGCTTGATGCTATATATTATGCATGGTGGAGGTAAGGTGATTTAGGTCTTGACTATATTTAACATTTATTTTTATAGATACTGTAATCCAATCAATAAATTATAAGTTTAATTTAAAAATATGGAATAGCTTCTGAAATAGGAAGCAGAAATAAAAGCTATATCACATTTTATATTTATATTTTACAAGCGATTTCAATGAGGCTATTTTTATATTGCATGGTAAAACCAGCATTTTCCAGGACGTTGGCTGGGACGGCGCAGACCTCATGAATGGCCTCCAAGAAGTCCAGATCTCACTCCATGTAATTTTTCCTGTGGGGCCACATGAAGAGGTGCACAGGATAAAGCCTTGCACACTGGAGGACTTTGGGGCATGGATTTAGGAGGTTTTCAGCAATATACCAAATTACTTCCATCAGAAGATTGATTGACGCCTAAGTTAAATTTAAAGATTTGCTTTCATTTTCTTATGTAATAAAATACATGTACAATTTGTTTAAATACATTTGTATTAGAAATCAGTACTTTATTATAATTTTTTAATGGTTAGTTACTTTTCACACACCCTGAACATGTGGATAGCTCCACACATGGAAGAACTTAAACTGGCAAATGGCAAATTATTTTACATTCTGTACAAATATCATTATCAATAAAGAACTAAAATCTTCAACTTTTCTCATATCCAACACGATTCGGCTTACAGTACATGTAGATTCTAATAAAAACACAATTTCCCACAATTTCTCTCACACAAGCTCTATGCCTGAAAATATTTAAATGGCCAATGCATTAGGGAAAGGCATTGCCAGGCCTCAGTGTCATGGCAACAAAAAGCACTTAGAATCTGTTCAACTGTAAAGACCTGATCATTCATCCATTCATTTAGGTGGTGGTAATGCACCACCTACAATCGCAGCTCAATTGAGAAGAAGACCAAGAAGAAGTACCAGCAGACATTGAAGATGGGTTGTACTTTTTTCACGCCAGATTTAAAATAATGAGCATAATTATTGTTGACAAGAAGTCAGAATGTTTGTGGTCCAAATCTGTTTAGTATATTTTAGCTGAAAATTACATATCTTAAGTTTGTTCTTAAATTGCAAAAGGAATGTAAATGCCACCTGTGTTGAACTTTATAAGTGATAACTAACACTAGTGAGGTTGAAAGTTGAGTAAGAATTAAGTTTGGCAGACATAACACCTGGTTCCACATATGCTTGAAGGAGAAACCTATGGAAGTGGGTCTATGATGCTCAAACATTTCAGTGTTTATTACTATGGCATTAAAATATTCATTATCTTACTTAAGGATAAACTCTTTAGAAACAACCATGTTGTGAGACGCAATTCAATCTCATTCAATACAATGTCTTAACGGTAAGGATCAAGTTTCCCCAAGGCCCTGGGGGTTCGGTTACAGCTTAGGAGGGGGTGTAGTGTGTTGGGTTTTTTTAGGGGGGCGGGGGGTGTTTGGGTTGTTTGCTAGCAGGCTCTTGCTTTATACCACCTGTGTTTCCAATGGGCCTATGCTGATGTCCTATGAGGGCTGCCCCTCCAGCTGCCCTTCTTCATGCCTGTTTGTCAGGAGCTTTCAATAAGTCTCATGCTCCATGCTTGAAAGGGAGCAATGGAAAAACAGTGAAACAGGATGCTTCCTGTCCCATTAACTGGAAAATGCCTTCGTTAAGGAAATCTGTGAACTGTTTAATTGGCTGATATCACCTCTTAGTGTGTATTAAATCCAATTCATTAGAACACATTCTGAGCAATTTTTTTTTTTGTTATTAAGCATTTTGAGTCCACAGTTTTGAAAGTTTAGATTAAAAAAACAAGAACTGGAAACACCTTTTAAGTACTTTGTTATGAAAATTTAGGTCATGGAAAATCAGCTTGTAAATGTTCAAGAGATTCAGAGGAAAAAAGGAAAAAAATTCAGAGGAAAAGTTACTGAAAAAAATTTCACATTTAACTTGCATCCAGTCAATTTTACCACTGGCCACTGCAACACTGTTAAATCCTTGATTAAGAAAATGTGAGATCCCAAACTTTAACTTTAATCTCCTCTTCCCTTCCCTTCCCTTCCCCTCCCTTCACTTCCCTTTCCCCTTTTCCTTCCCTACCCTTCTCTTCTTTAATTACACCATGTTATGGAACTTATAACTAGAGATGAAGTATAGTACATAAAGCATAGTACACCCTGAACAGGGAACATACACTCATGCTCTTATTCACACACTCCAGGCAATTTGGGAAGGCTAATTAACCTAATCTGCATGTCTTTGGACTGTGGGAGGACACAGGAGTTCCCTGAGGAAACGAGGGAGAATATGTATATCATTTAAATTATACTGCTTTTGTTCCATCTATATTAAAAAAAAAACAATAAAAAAATAGTTTTTTTACGGTTTAATATTATTGGACTTTACACTTTTGCCTTTTTCTTGTTTTTGCCCTTTTTGGAGAATGCACAAGTTTTTTTGTTTAAGAACATCAAGCGGAATCCAGCTCCAAACTAAACTCCAACGTTTTACTAGCCAATTTGTTTAATATGTGGAGTACAGGATGTTTGGACGTTCTTCCTCCGGTGTTAGTGATAACTTTATTTGTGATAGGTATGTTTTAGTTAGCACTAATACATAGATATATTAGTGTTAAAGGACAGGACCTAGACTTTAGAGAAGGTTAGAGAACATGAGAACAGTGTTATTTCTGGGTGCCGCAGGCAGAGATAGCCAACCCCCAACTCCGACGTTAGAGCCCTCACAGCAGGTCGAGCGGGTGACCACTCGTGGGCATACTTGTTTAGCCAAATCTAAGGATCATTCCAAAATCTTTTAAATTAGCAGTTATTAAACCACTAATTAAGAAACCTGACCTAAACCCCTGTCAGCTGTCCAATTATAGGCCGATATCAAACCTCCCTTTTATCGTAAGATTTCGGAAAAGTTAGTATCACAGGAGCTATGTTCATATCTGCATGGAAATAGCATACACAAATTGTATCAGTCAGGATTTAGGCCTTATCACAGCACAGAGACAGCACTTGTTAAAGTAGTAAATAACCTCCTATTGGCCTTTCGGCAGGGTTGCATCACTATGCTTACGTTACTCGACCTCAGTGCAGCTTTTGACACCATTGATCATAGTATTCTTTTTCATAGATTGGAAAATGTAGTAGGAATTAAGGGAACAGCCCTCTCCTGGCTCAGATCCTATTTGACTGATCATTATCAGTTTGTAGATTTAAATGGTGACTAATCTGCATGTTCTCAAGTGGAGTTTGGTGTTCCACAGAGTTCAGTTTCATGCACACTTCTATTTTCTCTTAAATGCTTCCTCTGGGCAACATAATTCGTAAGCATGGTATTAGTTTTCATTGTTATGTTGATGATACATGGTTATATGTCTCAGCAAAACCAGATGAGAAAAAACAGCTTAATAAAGTTGAGCAATGTGTGAAGGACATAAGAGACTGGATGTTAATTAACTTCCTTCTGCTTAATCCTGACAAGACAGAAGTTCTACTCATAGAACCACATGCAGCTAGAAGCAAGCTTTTTGATCACACTTTAATTTTAGTAAAATACATTGGGGTGATAATAGATCCCAGTCTTTCATTTAAAGCACATGTAAATAATATTACCAGGATAGTATACTTTCTGTAACGGCCTGAGTCTCATGAGGAGCAGAAAAGCTGCTTCCCTGTGGAGTTCTGAGCAGGCAGAGGCGCAGCCATATAGACACGCAGTTGCCAGGCAATGCTGCTGGAAAGCAATCAGCCTGGACATGCCACACCTGGCGGTGCGTCTGTTTAAGTAGTACCGGTAATGTATCAGGGCCAAAAAAAAAAGAAAGAAAGAAAAAGAAAGGCAGACAGATAGACAAGGCGCACATAAGAGAACAAGACAGGGGCAAAGACCCAGCATCTGTCTTTTTAAGATGCCAATGGACGAGAGAGAGAAAGGGGGAGAGAGAGCCACATGCATTAGTTAAGCGTGCGCTCTCGGTTTGAGTTAATGGTGTTAAAACACAAAACTCTCTCTCTCTCTCTCTCTCTCTCTCTCTCTCTCTCATATAAATCCTTCGTAAGGGCATAGGTCCCGAGAGGATCAAAATTTTTATTGCTCATTCTCGCATAGATGATGGAGCTCTGTTTTTTTTTTATATTTTCAGTTTTCTTTTGTTTTCTTTTGAGTTCATTAATTAATAACCCCACGCTATCTCCAAACAGAAAGGTCTTCCCATGCATATCATAAGCACACTCACAACTTCCTGTTTCATTGACTCCCTCTGAAGCCCTGCATTAGGGCTCTTATAAACATTATTACATCTTGTGGTCTGGCTCTCCATACCGCACCACATAACACTTTCATCTCAGAAATATTGTAAGTAATATATTGTCACAAAACTATGCAAAAAATTAGTTCTTGCTTTTATCGGTTGGACTATCGTGCCACAGTATCTGAGTGAACTGCTAGTGTCATCTGATCTGCCATGCCTACTTCAATCAAAGGATGCAGGCTGCTTGTCAGTACCGCGTATAATAAAAACTACAGCAGGGGGCAGAGCTTTTTCTTACAAAACCCCAAAGTTATGGAGTAGCCCTCCACCTAATGTATGGAACTCAGACAGAGTCTCAGTGTTTTAGTCTAGGCTAAAACCCTATTTATTTAGCCAACATTTTTGTAAATAGATTTGCCTTAGGTAAAGAAGCAGATCTAGGGATGTAGAGTATTATGGTGAATTGGTATGTTTGGATGCTCTCTTCCTTACTATTATTGGTCCATTAGGTTTGTTAATGGTGAATTGGTGATTGGTTGATTTACAGAGGTTTCACTCATCAGGAGGAAATATGCACTAAATATACATTTACATTACATGACCATGACCATACCTAACTGTTCTCTTCTGCTTTCTTATCTCTCCTCTTCTCTTCCTCTCTCTCTCCTTTTCCCAGTAGCTCTGTTAAGCTACACATGCCGCTACTGAGCTGCCAGTGATCCAGAAACTCTCGGCCCACTGGAACAGTCTGACTAGTCCTGGCGCCCCACTTTTAGTTGGAGATCCCGTTACATGGATGCCCCGTGTGGTCTTTTTGGGATGTGTGTGGTGACTGCGGACGGTCCCACTTTACCATGAAGACGGTCATTGCCTATAGTTCAGGACTGGAATTTTCTACAGTTTACCCGAGCCTCCAATAACAAAACTGGACTCCATATTAATTTAAAGACATCAACTTTTACATTAAACTTCCAGCTGCCTAACACACAGTATGACTGTAGATCAATAACGGAAATGAGCGGATTCTCTCATCATTTCTTCCTATTGCCATCTCAGGTAGTTTTTCTTTGCTATTGTCACCCTTGGCTTGCTCATCAGGGCCTATCCAATCATTTTGATTCATCTACATTTTTCATATTTTATACAATTTTCTTTTTAACTGTGAAAACTGACAATAACAGTTGTTAAAAGTGCTATACAAATAACATTTAACTTAATTTAATTTAATTTAATTTAATTTAATTTAATTTAAGCTTTGTGCTCACAGACCCGATGCAGCAATTCAACCTGGACTCAGCAAGCGCAAGGCGACAGTGCTAATCACTAAGCCACTGTGCTGCCAAAAGGCATAATAATTAACAAAATACATTGTATTGTAGCTGTTTAAGTAAAAAAAAAAGCAGGCTAGTTATAAGAAATGACTCAGTGACATTAAGTTGCATCTATAATCCATGACAGAATAACATCACTAGCAAATTCTGGTGTTCCAGGCATACAAACATACAGTCATATCTGATGACACACCATATTCCTATGACCTCTGGGCTCGACAATTTTCACTGTGTTGAGTTCATTCAAGATCAAAATTGAAGCCACAGGAACTGTGGCATTTACAATAGAGCTTCTTCAAAAGTGCACGCATGCAGCTGATCTCACATCAGATCAGGTTACCTCTTGCCAATGTAACTACCAGATGCAAGGTTATAATTAAGGGGACCATTAATATAATCTGAAGTAGGGCCTACACTGCCCTCCCAATATCCTTCTTCTCACATAAAACAGTTTGAGGGTCATTTCTTTATTGGCCAATACCAGTAATAAAAGACCTTGAAGCAGTTATGTCTTAACCTTTGCTGTTGTGGTTGTCTGCTTGTCTTTTCAGCAGTTAGAAAGTGCAGCACCTTTACAGCTGGGTGCTCCCGCCAATGCAGCTAAGCAAAGGCTTGAGATGTTCCCAAACTGCAACTGGGTTTCTTTTTCATGTGAATATAGAAGGGTCTTTACCAAAGTATTTTGACTTTTTCTTTGAGAACCCAATGCCTGTCTCAGCATACAGTTTTATACTTCTGGAGTATATTTCCTGCACATATTTTTGCAATCATTTATATTTTCATTTCCCCCTGTAGCATTACTATACCTGTTAATACTATTCCTGGTATAGGCAGTATGGAAAAGGAAACATTTTTTCACCTCTTTGTAATAGGTTTGCATCTCATTGACCTTGGATTTAGAAGGCAGTGTTTTCTTTAGCAGGTGCTAGTACTTTTTCTTGAATTTCCCCTTTTCCCTTTTTTCCTGCTGCACCCGATTTTCCAATTGCAGTAATACAGGATTTAGTCTTTTCTGGTGTCTTTTCTGCAAGTTTTCTTCCCTCTTTGTGTTGCCTAAAATATAAATGAACACACACACAAAAATACATTGACAATATTTACTGAACCACTCCAGCTACACTAAGTAGTATATTTTAACTATGATACTTACCTACAGTATTGTAAAGACCTATTTTTGACATACACACTCACACACGGACCTGGACACTTTCACTCTTTACTGCTACCCAAGCTTACCTGGAACACAGGTTATATCCGCTTACAGCCTTCGTATACCTTCTTCTATCCATACACATACTGTTTTTGTTGCACTCTTTCTTTTTGCAGGGTTTCCACGATGTGTCTCAATAGTATTTGTCCTGCTGACTACAACATGACTACAAAACTGCCTTTTCTTCTGTGCAGACATGTATTGTATCCTATGTCTGTCAGAATTTAAATATCATATATATTACAACCTAATATAAAAACTACCATTTAATTTCTGTTGTTCTAACTCTAATATTTAGAAATCTGGTTCTTGTGGATCATGACCAGAATTCTCCTGGGTGCTCACTGGGGTTATTGACTGTTGATCACAACTGATGCTGCCTTTTCTGCTGCTCTCCACTTTGCCTGGTCTACTCTCATTTCCTTTTCCTTCAATAAGAGTTCTCTCTTTTACTGCAGTGATGTATAGATTTTGTTCCACACCTATGCATGTGAAGGAAGGTGAGCAAATGCTTTTTTGGCAATATACTGTATTTGTGGGAAATACTGCATTGAGGAAACAAAATATAAGTGAGTTGCACATAAGACACATACCAAATATCTCTGAGATTCAGAGGAAATGATCTTGGAGCAATATTTGAAACCAACCCAATTTTTCTCCATAATGAGCCACAGTTGAGACAATTTAAGGTTCTCAGGTTTTATCTCAATTATTTCTCAAATATTTCTCAGGAGATACATTTGAGATGATGGAGAAAACTCCTAAAATCTCTGTCAAGTCTTAAATATTGCTAATTTCTGTCTAAGAGAAAAAAGGCGATTTAACATGAGATTTTATCTTGGATTTTACTTTGCTATGAGTGTGTCATGGCATGCACCAGTGACGGGCATGCGCCTCAATCTTTTGTCACTTCTTCCTCACTCCGTAGGCTCAATAAGTAGACGGCCTCTCCTACTGCATGTGTGTGAAGGGTGGGGCTGTGGGAACCGGGCACGGCTGGATAGCAATCATCTTTAATGGATCTTGAGGTCCTGGAGGTCTACTGAGTTGCATGGCAGATGCTTAAAATGGGGAAGAGTGGCACGTGAGCAGGGTGATGTAATACATCCATGGACCTCAAAAGCAAACAAAAGCTTCCGTGGCTCTTTCCTTTTCCCACAGAGCCAGCTTTTTGATCCTAGTGCCAAAGAGGAAAAGGCCACTTTCATGTTAAGGCCTCCATCCCAGCCAGGAAGCCGCCCAGCTGCCGGACGTTACGAGGGGTTGCCGTCTACGGCTGCACCCAAGCAGAGCTGGGAGGGGCCAGTTGGCCAGTCAACAAAGTGGAACCGTATAAGGCTGCATGCAGGAGCCACTGCCCACGCGGGCCCACTTTGCCACTGTGCCTCGCCAGCCTTGTGCATGAATGCAAGCTATGCGCTGTTTCCAGACCCACACGTGCACACTTTCACCACTTTCCTTCCCTTTGTTACGTCCTCCATCCTTAAACTCTTTCCTTCCCAATTATCCTAAAGAAAATTGTCCCTTGCCTCATGTCCATGTGTCTGTTGTGCCACCCATGCATCAAACCCGTTACAGAGTGCCTGCCTAAACAAACAAACAACAAACAAACAAACAAACATCCAGTTTGCAGCAGTGGAAATCTTATCCCTCATGATAAAACTAATATCTTTTTCATGATTAGGAATTTCTTTATCTCACTGCACCTACAGCTAACCAACTATTTCAGCTGAGGCACTAGTTTTTAAACAAGCATCTTTTAAGAATCGATACATCCTGTATATTATATTGGAAGCATATAATACTTAGTTACATAATTTTACATATGAATTAAACCAATTTATTTACTTATCTATTCTAGCCTGAAAGCATTGAAGATTAAAATGTAATTTATGTCCTGTGTAGACTTAACTGCCTTACTTGAACTGCATGTTGGCAGAGAGGAAAAGATTGAAAAAGATGAGTAGTTAATTACTTTTTTTTTTATTACTGGTGGACTTGTCACATAAGTAATTTTTCTGACAAGTCCCTTTGATCTCACAAATTTCCCTGTGTGTTATTCTGACTTGCAAACTTACCCATGCCTCTATCTTCTTTGGTAACTGTAATGTGTCTGTAGAACAACCTCCTGGTTGCTCTACCTCATTTCTTATATGGTAATTCTTCCTATTATTCTATTATATGATGATGTACATTACTGCTCATATCCCTTTTTCCTGTAAATAAACGAGAGAGATGTGCATCTGTGTGTGGTGTGCATGTCTCCTTCTCCCGACAAGAAAGGAAGCAAGTAAGCATATCAGAGCACAGAGCATCCTATTTTTCTATCACTTGTAGACTTGACAGTTTGGAAGCTCTTGTCGGGTCTTCTTTCTTTAGTCAAGGTGAGCATTTATTTAGTTCTTTTGCTATTTCTTTACTTTCTTTGTTTAGAGAAGATTTTATTTTCCATGATGCATTTTAAATATGTCTTGGTAATTCATTCCTCCCCGTCACTAGGGGGCTCCTACATTAAGGCTACTACTACCACTCAGTTGGGATGGCCGAAGACTATCACATGTTTCCTCCAAAACATGTGACGCCAGCCGACCACATCTTTTCGAACTGCTCACTCACGCACTGTTAGGGGCAGGGTAACACACTCGGAGGACAGAGCTATCCGCTCCTTCCGCTTGACTGAGCTCACAGATGCCCCTGATTGGCTGTAGAGCCGTAATTTATGTGGGAGCACTAAGCACCTCTCACCCCTTCCCTCTGAGAGAGCTTGACCAATCAGCTCTCTCTAGACCTCCAGCTGCGAGAGGTTACAGCATCACCCGGAAATCGAACTCGCAATCTCCGGATGATAGGGCGAGCACTTTACCACTTCGCCACTTGCAGGCAAAATATAAAATATGAAATTTAAAATAAGCTTTCATCTGGATTTCTCTCTGCTCGTGCATTCTTTGTAATCTTTTAAGTGCATGCAAATTGAATTTTTCTTGCTTCAACCTCATTGCTAAACTCTTTCAGCTTGCATACGCGACCCTCTAACTCTGCTCTCACGGTTGTTGGGGTCCACCTTTCCCAGTTTACCAGAGCCTTGGTTGCCTCTTTCACCAGTCTCATCAAGAGTTACAGTTGCATACTATAGCCGACGGTATCGACAGGCATGGTGATAGCATGTTCACAAGCTGTCTCTGCCGCTTAGATAGTACTGTAGCTGACATCTCGATTTGTCCATATCTTTTCCAGAGGTTAGTTTGCCATAGCTCATCAATTTCATCGAGCCTTGCATTAAATTTTTCCTCTGTTTCTTTAAAATAAGCTTCTTGCTGTTCTGAAAGCGATACCTCTGCACCGTATTTTCTGTGAGCTTTAATCTCTCCCAGTAACCCAGCCTTGTAATCATCATTGGTTTCAAAAACCAGCTTGCTTGGTGAAGCTACTTTTTGCAGAGGTTCTCTCCTTTTTTAGTTGCTAAACTGTTTTTTCAAAGGTTTCTTCTGCCATTTTGTTTGGATATTATCCTCTTAACCTGTGTCAGCAGCAATTTCTCTCTGGACTTTAGTGATCTGTTGATCTCTGTCCACAATGCTACAATTGGTTATCGACTGTACATGTGGTTATCGACTGTACATGTGGTTATCGACTGTACATGTGGTTATCAACTGAACCATGGTTATCGACTGTCGAGTTATCTGGGAATTTCAGCTTCTGCTTCAAACTCGAAAAAAAGCTATAGCCAACTACAGGAGACATGAGGATCAATTCTGGAATCACTTTTAATTCTTGTGTCTGACAACTTTTTTAGATTACACAACAATTGTTCAAAGTAGATTCAACTAAGTGGTCGATAACCTTAAATGAAAAATAACAAAAAGGTACATCACTACTTCTAATAAATACAGTTAATAACAGTTAAATCAGTCCTTCGTATAAGTAAAGAGTGGTCTCATTATACCATAAGTGTCCCTGAGATGACCAGCAGCCGATGTGCTTCCTTGTCTCACACGTTACTGACTGCAGTCTCTTACATGCAGTTTTTTATACACAGACCCTATACCGGGAAGAACTTAAAGAGTCGTACAGTGGCGTATGAGAGAGTGGCAAGCGAGTGGGGCGATGTGACGCGCCCCGGGGACTATACAGAGGAGCCTGGAATTCCGCCCTTTGTCCTCAGCGTGGAAAAGAACTGCGCGATCTTCCTCGGCACCTTCACTTCCGCGCCGAGCCCGCCTTCACAGCCCCGCCGCTGAAGAGGAAAAAGCCATGAGGGGGACTGCGTTAATGCCCCTGATCCCAGCCGGGAAAGGCATCCAGCCAACGGACATTAGCGAGGACTCCCGCCTGAGGCCGTGCACAGAAAGAGCTGGGAGTGGCCAGGCCGGCCACCGACAGCGGGAAAAGAACTGTTAAAGGAGCGTGCAGGAGCACTGCCTCCGCGTGCTCCGTTCTGCCACTCTGCCCACCGCCACCTATCGCCAGCTGTGTGCCCACATGCCAGCTAGGCACTGCCCCCGGACCTGCTTGTGCACCTTCTTTCCTCCCCTTTCTTTTCATTCTTCCTCCTTTAACCCTTTCCTTCCCCATTTATCCTAAATAAATTACCCTTTTTCCCATAAGACCTCGCCTCGTGTCCGTGCTTAATGGTGCTGCCTTTGCAACATGGCTCAAACCCGTTACACTGGTGGAGAAAGCGGGTACGGGGGCACCTGGCACGGACCTTGGGTTGAGTCCCGAACTAGGCTGGGGTCTTACTCGCAGTGCCAGCGGCAATGGTGAGCTTGGAACTGAGGGAGGGGCAATGTCATGGCGTGCGCCTGTGATGGGCGTGCGCCCAAATCTATTATTGTTCCTCGCTCACTCTGTAGGCTCCCTAGGTAAGCGGCACCCCTTCTGCAGGTATGCAAAGGGACAGGCCGCCTATTCGGGTCGTCTGGCGATAATTAACTTTAATAGGATCTCGGGCTTGCTCCGCAATATAAAAGCAAGACGCGGAATTTAGTCTGGGGTCCGGGAGGAATGTAAAGAGATGTGCGGTGAAGTATAAGAGAGTGGCAAGTGAACGGGGCGTTGTGATGCACCCCGGGGACTTTAAAGAGGAGCCTGGAATTCCGGCCTTTGATCTCTGCGTGGGAAAGAACTGCGCGAGCTCCCGTGGCACCTTGACTTCCGCGCCGAGCCTGCCTTCGCAGTCCCGCCGCTGAAGAGGAAAAGGCCACGAGGAGGACTCCGTTAAGGCCCCTGATCCCAGCCGGAAAAGGCGTCCAGCCAACGAACATCAGCGAGGACTCCTGCCTGAGGCTGCATTCAGAGAGAGCTGGGAGGGGCCAGGCCGGCCACCGACAGCGGGAAAAGAACTGTTAAGGAAGTGTGCAAGAGCACTGCCTCCACGTGCTCCGTTCTGCCACTCTGCCTACCACCACCTATCGCCAGCTGTGTGCCCACATGCCAGCTAGGCACTGCCCCCGGACCTGCTTGTGCACCTTCTTTCCTCCCCTTTCTTTCCGTCCTCCCTCCTTTAACCCTATCCTTCCCCACTTATCCTAAATAAATTACCCTTTTTACCATAAGACCTCGCCTCGTGTCCGTGCTTCATGGTGCTGCCCATGCAACATCTGTCAAACCCATTACACTGGTGGAGAAAGCTGGTATGGGGGCACCTGGCACGGACCTTGGGTTGAGTCCTGAACTAGACTGGGGTCTTACTCGACAGTGCCAGCGGCAATGGTGAGCTGAGGGAGGGGCAATGTCATGCTGTGCGTCTGTGATGGGCGTGCGCCCAAATCTATTATTGTTACTTGCTCACTCCGTAGGCTCCCTATGTAAGCGGCACCCCTTCTGCAGGAATGCAAAGGGACGGGCCGCCTATTCGGGCCGTCTGGCGATAATTTACGTTAATAGGATCTCGGGCTTGCTCCGCAATATAAAAGCAAGGTGCAGAGTTTAGTCTGGGGTCCGGGAAGAATGTAAAGAGATGTGCGGTGAAGTATAAGAGAGTGGCAAGCGAGCGGGGCAATGTGACGCACCCCAGGGACTTTAAAGAGGAGTCTGGAATTCCGGCCTTTAATCTCTGCGCTGAGGACAGCACGGGAAAGAACTGCGCGAGCTCCCGCAGCACATTCACTCCCGCGCCGAGCCCGGCTTCGCAGCCCCGCCGCAGAAGAGGAAAAGGCCACGAGGGGGACTGCGTTAAGGCCCCCGATCCCCATGTCCGTGCTTTATGGTGCCGCTCGTGCAACATGGGTCTAATCCATTACAATATATATATATATATACAGTATATATAATAGTCCTGAGTGTAAATAACTGAAGACTGAGAAGAGAAGTATACAGTGGAACCTCGGATTACAAGTAACGCGGTTTATGAGTGTTTCGCAAGACAAGCAAAGATTTTTAATAATTTTTTACTTAAAAAACGAGCATTGTTTTGGTTACGAGTACCGAGTATCATGTATCACACATGCGCTTCTTGTTTTGATGCCGAGCGTCACGTGATCACAACTGAGCC
>JAOTRS010114332.1:0-11131 GCA_028565755.1 Dinotopterus cunningtoni
GCCTGTTTAGGACCTCAGCATACTTCATGAGCAGACAGTGACCATGTCTTGCACGTGGCAGCTGGAGGAACGCTACATAGAACTACATGTTCATTTGTGATGAAGGATAATGCTAAAAAAAAATTATAAAAGAAAGCAGAGCTTGTTATGTGAGCTTGTGTAGGTGGTTCTTGTCTTTGAACAAATCTGCTGAATAATTATGATCTTTCCAGGAAGCTAGCCTGGGCACCATAAAAAAAAACAAAAAAAAAACTAGAAACCATCTCGCCTCATTTTCGTCAAAATGCATTTATAATTTTTTTTGAGGTGAGATTTAAAAATATATTGCATGAAACAGAATCTCATTTTAACTTTTTTGTCAGAATTAATTGATGTATACTCTATATAATCCCCTGCTACACTGATGCACTTATCCTAGCGTTTCATTAATGAAACCATCAAGGTAGAGAGTTTTCTCTGACTGCCTGATTCACGTCTGAAACGCCGGCCTCCCAGGAACCCTGGGAGTCTTGGAGTGTCACCAGGACTGTACGGGGGACGTGGCAATAACTCCCAGCTGAGATCCTGTAACGTGCAATTGGTGCTGGTGAATGATTGTGTGTACAGTTCACACACACACATTTGTCTCTTCTGTAAGTTAGCGGCATCGATTTTCAAGAATCAGGCTTGATGAATGTTCACGATGTTCATGGCTGTAATGGGCTCCAAGTCACCACCGTCATTCACGGATGTATGGCGTTCTTTATTTCAAGTCTTCTGTAAATATTGATCGCTTTTACACCTTCTTTCACCAAAAATTCCATCACAAGTCCCGGTTACACTCGAACGCCCCTCTGCTCGGACCCCTGGGTTTGGGACGGGCTGATTTAGGAGTTTGGTATTAGTTTTAATTAACCATACAAAGCTGATCCCATTGTGAAATGATAATTTAATTGGTTCTAGCTGTTGTATTTACTTGGAACTTTAAAACACACCTGCTCTAAATGTGACTGCATGTTGTTTTCCAAGTAACTTTCACTCGAAACAAAAAGTCGTCTCGTATTCGCCCTGCCAGATGTTACTTTACAGAAGGTAAAAAACTGGACTTTTGTAGAAACCGGAGCTCCATATGTTATTGTGCCGAACAGTAGCGAGCGTAATACAACTGTGAAAACACTTCTCACTTTTCAGCGCTCACACTCTCAGCTCTCACCCAAACACTCGTCACCCAAACACGAGCTAAAGAACGGGTTCATGAGAGCGCCTTTTTTTAATCAGTCAGAGCCTTGACATTTTGTAGTAAATGCATTTCTCGGCAACGGAAAGGACGTCACTTGACAGCGTTCCTGCACCCGAGTCTGGAGAGCGTCCAGGAGAACCGGCTTGACGTCAAAGCCTGATGGCAATCAGCATCTGATCCTTTACTTAAATATCGCGTTCTTCATATAAACAGTACGAAGTGTGTTAGCAAGCGGAATGAAGAGCAGGGAGGACCGTCTGGTCTGCCGCCCGTGTTTATACGAGTGTGTGATTGCCAGGACAGGAAGCGGAGCGTTACAGTTTGGTTAGAGGATGTGCAGGAGAGCAGGTCTGACCCACTTCCCAAAGAATGAACCTCGGTGTCATGATTTTCAAAGGCTGCCTATCGCTTTTTAGTCATTTTTACATTTTGGATGGGGCGTGGCTCATCCCCATTAGTTCAAGTTCATAATGTAAAAATACATTATCTGTGGTTCTTCTTTCAGCTAGGAGCATTAACACACACCCCTCTAAACTTGTTAAAGTAATAATAAAATACGGGACCTTTCGGGCGTTTTCTTCTTCGTTTAATCTTATTTAAAGCCTGCCTCGGTTTTCCGCGCTTCAGTTTCGTTCAATCAGAATTCTGTACCGGAAATAATCTTTAGACTGTTTCTGTAATATCGAGGATGAAAAAGTAGGACAGTAGAGAAACCCTGTTCCGGATTTAGTCTCCTCATCCCCAGTGAGTCTTTCCTGTTCAAGGGAGAACAGGGGAACATCTTTTTTTTTTTTGTCATTTGTTAGATGCCGAACAAGGCAGTTTAAGAGGGAAAAGTGCTGAGACAGAGCCTCGTTATTATCAGTCAGTCTATAACACTCAGGAACAGACCGAGGTGATCAGTTACATGGACAGTTCACGTGCTTGTTCAACCTTATAGACGATAAAACGACAGACTGAAACACTTTCTGTATGATAGGCAAAGGAATCCCTAGTCACTACGCCATACAATATTATCACCAGGTCTAGGTGCTCATTCGATTAATAGTGTGATTCTATAAATACAGCGGTACCTCGGTATATAAATTTAATCCGTCCCTGGGGAGAGTTCTTAATTAAGGCGAAATCTCGTATTGTCATAGGAAATAATGTAAATGCAGATAATCCTTTCTAGCCACATAAAAATATTACCAATATTACCCATTTCCAGTACTATAATCATATTTTCTGTATATAAAAACCAACAAAAAGACATATAAATTAAGTAAAATATGAAATAAATAGACATTAAACATCACTTAACCTTAATTTGTGATTCCTCTTGGCACCGACTGCTTAAAAACCAAAATGCAGCGGCTCCCTTTTCTTTTTGCTACCGTCCGGCTTAACATTCCTGAATACCCGCGGTGATTTGTCTTTGCTAAATCTTGCACAGAATGCACAAAACTTCCGGACGTACGTGCAACTCAGCCGGCGTTCGGTTTGTTCATTTGAGGCAAATGTCTTGCAAAATTTCAGTTCTTAAGGTAAAAATTATTAAGGCAGGACGTTTATATGCCGAGGTACCGCTGTATCACAATTTTTTTTAAATATTGCAATTAGATATTGCACTTTTTCGGATTTTGCTACAATTTTAAGACCTCGAACCTTAAAAAATCTTTTCATATGTCAAAGGTTTATAGCTTAGCTATAATTCAATGAATTGAACACGAGTGATTAAACATACTGTAGCCGTTCCTTATAACATCAGTTTTCTCACTTAAAAATCAAGCGCAGCATTTAAACAATACAATCTTAACTTCAAATACAAGAGTTTAACATTTAACTTTAAAGTTAATTAAACACAAAGCTACATTGTGCTTTGTGTACTGAGCAGCGTACAGTATCTCTGTCCTCCACCATCATTATTCATTTTGAAGAAACGTAACAAATAATTTACTCCTATTACACAAGATGCCAGTGTGAGAATAGTTTAGAGAGCGCCACCTGTAGGATTATAAAGAAACTGCGACATTTACATGGCTGCATGCTCGCAACTGCTCAACACACGCTCAAGACTTTGCCGTCGTTTTACCGCCTAAAGACCGTGTGCAGCATCGAACACATGTTTACACGAGACAAATTAGTAAAATATAATAAATCATTTAATAATCAGGACACTTCTTCTCTCATACTCTTTTTCATTCATATTCCATTCTGAACACTTCAGTCAAGGCACCGTAGTGCTCTGTAAGGTTTTTTTTTTTTAATCTTTAGTAGCAGTACATCGATGCAACCTGACTCGAGTTCTAGTCTGGGCAAGCTTTTGTCACACACCCTTGTGGAACCTCGACGCTGTCACTTTGACTTACTTCTCCTGGACGTTTGCTTGAATGTGAGACGTCTTAGCTCGGGCTCAATGCTCGCTAAAGGCAGTGAACCGCAGCGTATGATGTAAGTCTTCCAAAATTATTTCCACTCTGAACCACAAGTATCTGGAGCACCTCCTAACCAGAGAAACATACAATTTGCTTTAATGAAGTCAAACGCTCTGCTGAATGACCTAAAAGTGGCTGCGGGTACCGGAGCAGAATCGGAGCAGGTCTGGGATTCGCCGGGCCGTGTTGTTCTGAGGCTTGTGGAGGCTCCTGCAGAGCTTTAGGTTGGCAGTACGCTGCAGCAGCACTGATAACATGTCATGCTTATTTTGGGAGGGAATTAGGTGGAAATTGCTTGTCGTGGAACAGATTGTCTCTACCGTCTATTTACTGAAATCATGTGTGTTTTAACAATGAACCGAGTCCTGTAGCTGAAGCAGAATGCTGAGGTCATATGGTTTGAAGAAGGTCCATGTTTAATGTTTACTTATCAATCTTTTTTCCTTTTAAATTTTCCTATACACTACTGCTTTTTTAATGCTTTAAAATTGTTTCTCTTTGTTGCTTTGTTCTGTCTTTCTATGTTATTGTTATGTATTTAGATTATTTAATTTATTTAAAATTCAATTTAAATTTTGTCGAAAAAGTTTTTGAAATGTTTTTTTCTGATTTGCTGATGAGCATATTAGAGACAGGAATCACCAAGGTCTAGACGATACGATATTATCACCAGGTGCTGATTCAAATTGTATTGCGATTCTGTAGGTATCACGATTTTATAAATTTCCCAATTCGATAATAAAAATCTGTGTGCCAATGTGTGAATAGTTGAGAGTGCACCACCTGTAGGATCATAGAGGAACTGCACCATGTCCTTGATAACATTTTTGAGACCCATGTCTTCACTAAATCTTACACAAGATGCCAAAAAACCACCTACACAAAAAAAAAAGGTAAACTCGCTTCACTTGGCTTTCCGCTGACGCAAACAAGTTTTGAACGGCTCGCAGATGTACACGCAAACTTAGCCAATGTTCGGTTTGGCCCAGTTCGGTCGCTCGTATGCCGAAGTGAATTTCTTGCAAAATTTCTGTTCTCATGCCGAGGTATCGCTGTAATAAGTTTAATTTAATATAATTTTATTTTATGTTATCCTATGTATTAGTTTCTGTTTTGCTATCGAAATGTGTTTGTGTTTCTGACGAGCACATTAGAGACGGAAATCATCAGGGCTTACCCGATACGATATTATCACCGTACCCAGGTGCTGATTTGATTTGTATTGCGATTCTGTTACACGATTTTATAAATATTCTGATTTTATTACAGTTGTAAACAAATTCAGCAGATAATTCGAATAGTGCGAATAGTTTATCACACCACCTGTAGGATTATAGAGGAACTGCACCATATTACCATCTCAAATGCAAACATATCTTAATTAAAAATGTATTTACAAAAATTCATAAATTGCCACACAAAAGAAATCTCTAATTCTATATATATACAATTTTGTGTATGTGGTCAACATGTTATATTTAAAATTGAAAGTTCTTTTTCAAACAGAAAAATAAACCTGTTATTATAAAATAAAAGCAATCTGAAAAGTATTTAATGTTGTATTATTATCATTTTATTATCTACTCATTTTAATATTTATATCATAGACATATGTATGCAAATAATTTAGACTAGAAGTGCATTTCAGACTTTTCTCTGTTTTCTTTTCATTTCCTTTCCGGCCTTTTTTGCTGCTCCTCCTCCCATAAGACTGGCTCTAATAGTCCATAAAAATGACATTTTATATTTTATAAATTACTACCAAAAAGTATGAGTTGTCCTCCTCAGGGAGGTTGTGGTTAAAAAAAAAAAAAAAAAAAGTGATAAAGTGAAAAGTCGAAAAAGTTGACTGGTAGTCAGGACATGTGAAGATAATAATTTTCCAAGTTGAGTGGCTTTGAGATGACAGGTCCCAGGTGGGCAGTAATTTCAAGGGTTTTCAGTGTAGGAGATTTTATTATAACTCTGATTTTTTAGCATCTTAAATGGGTCTTCGGGGAACCCCTAAAATCCTGTACTCTATAAGGAGAATTTCTTTTCTTCCTGGAAAGGTTCCAAGTAGAAGCTCTTTGGAGTGGTGGAACCATCCCATCGGTCATTGCAAAAAAGCACTGGAGAAGCTGTTCCACAACCTCCATGTACAGTATTGAGTCGGATGTAACATGATGGCCAAAATATCTGTATTTTAAAATTCTACAAATATGATGATTGAACAAATAGTATTTGAGCAGCTTCCAGCTTCCGCATCATTTTCTTCGACGAGAACTGAAGCTAAGCTTCTTCTCAGTCGTAAGTGTTGTTTCTTTGGGTTCAAACAAACCCAAACCTCTCTGAACTGAATCTTTAGCTTCATCTTTAAACCCCTCTCTCTCTCTGGACTTTATCCTGTGCAGGCTGTTAGTCAGATGTCCATCATTCAGGATCTGATCTTTCCAGCCTTCTTGACTGACAGAGAAAACTGCAGTGTGTCTGGATTAATTTCCACCTTGCTGTCAGAGATATCTGCCAATCACTTTTGTGCTTCCTTTCTTTTTCATCTTTTTCAAAAAAGCACTCATGATGTTCGGGGATCAAAGGCTAATTGGATCCTTTACCCACATTGCTCCTCTCGATTCTTCCCTAATGACCTGGTGGTGAATAGGATATTAGCCTGGCTTGTAAAGACTCTTTAACCATCTGGTGTGAACTAGCCAGCTCGTATAGCATCATTGTTCAATCAATGGGGCGATACTGAGAAGGAAATTATCGCACGGGGAACCATTTAGAGAGCCATGGAACCGACCTAAAAGCATGTACAGTACGATCCTTTGTTCAAATAAACAGCTGATATCTCCAAGCCTAACTTCCTGGGAAACACACGGATGTTCTACTAGGAACTTTTGAGCCGTCTAGGAACCATGTCTATGCTTCTTCTCTGATAAAGAAGCACTTTTGTTTTTGTTTTTTTTCATTTTAAAAATATCTGAACCTGTTGGTGAAAAGAAAACTAAAAATGGCTCTTTTTACCAAACCATTGACTGAGAAGATATAGGTGGAGATAACCTTGACCTCCTGAGAGATACTGTATCTATAATTTTGGTGTAAGTTAGAACAAAAGGTAAAATTATCCTCAAGGAAGCATGTTAAGAACAATGAAATTTCAAAAGTTTGGTCTGTAACATCTTTTGTAAAGATGGAGCTACGGTTAACTTCATGAGAACTACGCAATGCTCAGAACAATAATTTTATACATAGGTGAGTCGTGGTTCGCTGATTTTTCCTCAGAACCTGACTAACAATTGTTCCCGGAAACCCCAACAATTTTACTGAAAATAAAAACCGCAAATATCCCCTGCAATTTCTTTCATGTCTTTTTTCGTGGCAATAACACAGCAGTACAGAACTGTATAGTGTACAGGTTTACCTTTACATTCTTTTTATTTTTAAGGGTAATGTATTAAGCTGAGTTTGAAATGAAATTAAAGTGTATTGAATGCATATGCAGATGGCATATTTAGGGTTTAAACTATAAAAATAGGTATTTATAGGCAATTTTTTTTTTACCACATAAAAAAAGTTAAGTTTTTTCACAATTCGCTGGTGCTCTGGGAACGTAACCCACGCAAATTTCCGGGGTCGACTGTAAGACAAGCCATCTTGAGAACAATGAAACGTCTAGTAATCTAGGGTGTTTTAAGTCAAGTAGGCTTTTATTGTCATTTCAACAATATATCGTTCAGCACAGAGTGAAAAGAAACAACGTTCGTCCACGACCAAGATGCTACATACAACATAAATTAACGACGTAAATTAATAAAACTAGCTAATTAGATTCTTCTGTTAAAAAAAAAAGCCAGACGTTGTTTTTATATCAGTTAAACGAGGGCTAATGTTTGGACTAAAGTTGGTCTTGGGTCTTTCTTAAGAGAATAGGAGAAACCCTGACTTTTATTTCTTACTTTATGCTACAATATTATGAAGATAATAAAATAATCTCTGAGGGAAAAAACACTGATACTTGTCCAATAGCAGCAGCACACTTCAAAGTGTTTGACTCCGTTTCCACCACCGTTTGCTACAAGCGCTAAGCTTCCTGGCGTGAAGACTCGCACATGGTGGAAAAATGTCCCGACTGTTACTAATTAAAGACTCGTTCCGTATAAACTGGAGCAATATTGTCGGACTTTATTTTTTTCTATTATGCCACTACTGTGTATCATATAAACTTACAAGGTAAATCTTACACATTATTATAAAAATTGTCGGTATAGAAAATGAATCAACACTTTCTGACCAGAACTCATGAGCGCTGTGGTATGACGTGGATCACGGTACCGTACACTTTAAAGTTAATCTTCACTTTAGATCCAAAGGGATCATTTCTAAGCAGCGTTTTTGATGCGAATCCCTCGAGGGATGTTCTGCTCGTCTGTTTCGTAAAGCCGCTAACCGTTCTTCTTTCTTTTTCCTTCACATAGTTTCCTCCATAGGGAAGAAAAAAACAGACCGTCTGTTGCGACTGACTTAGCCATGTTTCTTTAGGAGTCGCTTGCTGTCAGGCCAAAACGCTTTAAGGATAGAAAAGCCTCGGAAAGACGTCTCTCCTCCTGCCAGCTCCTATATTTAACCAGTGCTGACAAAGCATGTTCAGGGACAGACTCGGGAATGGAAGGCTGTTTCAGGGCAGATACAACAATACAGTTTACGAGCAGATAGTGAAATGTCAGTGTGTGAGTGAGGGAGATCTTAGAATGATGTGCATGTAGACTGTAATTTCATAGCGTCCATGAGAACCAGTCAGAGTTTAAGTCAGATTATTTTTGGTTACTTATTGGACCAAATCCGATCAAAGCTTTTTTTTGTAAGATGAAAAAATATGGGTGGTGGAAAAAATAACCTCGGAGTCCTTGCGTCTCGGTTTAAATGCAAGTCTGGAGAGATTCAACAGATAGCAGTACAATGGGATTAGTAAGATTTACCGCAGATATCATCTACATTCCATTCGACTTATGTATCGAGTACACGACTTTAGCCTGCATCGTATCTCCGTCTCCGTAATGTCTGTTTGACCTGGATGTGTGTGCAGTATATTTTATGGTTGTGAATTATCGCACTTTCTCATTTAAAATCTGATGTTAAATTGAATTGTTTTTATGGTGATGTGAATTGTTTGAGGTTTTGAGTCATTGTGATTTCTTATTCGATTTGTTTTATCCTCAAGCAGCTATATTTCTTACAGGTTTTGATGTATTTTAAACCCTCTACGTATCTAATAGGTATGGAACCACCAGTCACGCCCCGATACGATACTATCACGAAACCTCTGTGCCGATTCGATTTTATAAATATGATTCGATATTAAATTTGTCCCCTGATTCTGTTACAATTTTAAACCTTTATAACAAAGTTTTAGAACATTTGTTTTTTCACTTAAAAGCCAAGTGCAGCATTTAATCACTACAAACTAGGTTCGAATACCAATAAGAGTTTAACATTTAACTGAGCAGCACTTATCTCTGGCCTCCACCATAATTATTATTTCTAAACATACTTAGCGAATAATTCACTCCTACCACTCAGGATGACAATGTGTAACTAGTTTAGAGAGCGCCACCTGTAGGATTATAAAGAAACTGTAATGTTTTACGGCCTCAAACGCCTCCAAAGTCTCAAAACGCTACTTGACAGTGAGCGCGATTTTCGAAAATTAGCCCTTGCAGTGTTTTGAGCCTGGTGTAAGTGCTTGTAATGAGTGGGTTTGAGACTAACCCGCTCACAGAGTTTGGAGACAAAGGTGGATCGGAGGCTTTTAATGCACACAATTTTTATAATGTAACGCCATAAAAATGCGTTTCTGTTGCAGCACTCTAAAGCTTCCGCGCTCAGTACAGAATAGTTTATACCTGAGGCCACTCGGATGATCACCGGTCACGCCCTGTAGAACTGAAAACCAGCCGATTCTGGTCACTGGGTGATCTATCTCTGTTATAAATGTCAAAATTGTTTGTAAAAATGTATTTTGGAGTCAGTTGGTAATACGTGAATCAACTCACAAAAGAATCGTAAGAGCATAGATGTTTTCCCATTTCTTTTATCTAATAAACATTGCAATGCTGTGTAACTTGTATTGTTGTTGTTGTTGTTTTTAAATATTATGTCTGGTACAAAGCGATAAACTTGTGTCAGTCGTAATGCTGGTCTTTGTGAAGTCTCGTTACCGAATACGTGTGCTTCATGATCCACCAGTACACGCTCCACGTGCAGTCGTGTTTTCAAGATGTTTGGCTGCAAGGAGGATGAAAACTGTCAGCTTTTAAAAAACATATGTATATTTTGGGTGTTTTTAAGAGATTAATTTAGGGGGGGGAGGTTATACTTGATGACATCACTTTTAAATTATAAATGAGGTCAAGAAATCCAGCGCTCAATCTATACTTGTTAGGTAGCTGATATTAGTTAGTACTAGTAAGAGCATTCTAGATCCTAGGTCTAGCTCTTCTCGTGTGGGAGAAATCTCGAGAACCCACATGAAGACAGGGAGAACATGTGGAGAACTCTAGACAAGTCTGAAACCCAAGCTCGGGATCAAACCCGAGACAGTCGAGCCGAGAAAATGTCAGAGCTTCCTGAAGTCCCACATCGACACCTAATCAACTGTAACGTTTCCCTTTTTTTTCACAACTAGCTCTTTCGATAGCTTTGAAATGGGACTGGAGGTTCTGGTCCATGTTTAAAGGAGACCTATTACTCAAAATTCACCTTTTAGTCATGTGTTTCGACATTTAGATCTGGATTTATCAGTGTATAACTGTTATTTTCCCATTTTTGTCTTAGCTGTGATTTGAACAAGCCAATTTGATTTTTATCCCCTAGTATGACCTCATATAAGAAGAGCCCCTCCTCAAGCTTGTTGCTTGTAGCTCATTTACATACGCAATGAAAAGGTGCATTTGGAATGGACAATACAGGACCTTTAATGTTACAGTATGTTATAAACTATCTTATGGACATTTGTCTTCTTATAACTTTAGGAACTTTTTGAGGTCATATTTGTTCAACATTTTCTTTTTTTCTTTCTTTCTTTCTTTCTTTTTTTCAACGTGGGGCTTTAAAGTGTTTAAAAGAAATCACGCCCGTAAAGCACTTCTAGAGCTTTGAAGAGAGAGCAAGCTATTTGTTTTGTATCCTGGTAAAGCCATTTCACGTTGTTCTGCCAGTGGATCTGTGACATGCTGAGTGTTTCCCTGGCTGTGGTTCTCAACATGTGTGTTCCAGAGGCTTAGAGGAAAGAGAGAGAGAGAGATCTCCTGTGACAGAACATTGAACGGAGCTCATCTGAAACACCCTGAGTGAGACGTAGCCTGATGTTTCTGACCTCCGTGACTTCATGTTCCTGTGATGATGAGGATGTGAGGAACACTCGGATCAGTCAAATATCTTACACGTGATTTGCATAAACTGAGACGGCGTCTGCGTGAACGTAAACATAAAGCTGTTGCAGCGGTGTGTGTGTGTG